>JASDQU011103425.1:19490-29732 GCA_032191745.1 Picea mariana
GAACTGAAAGTTGTGATGAAGAACAATGTATGGAAGACTTATGAATGAAAGCATTGCGAGATCTAGAACTAGAGGTTCTCCCAGATGGAGGGAGAAGACTATGATTATTACTCGTTCTAGTAAACCAGACATACCTCTACATGAGTCATTATATCATCCGCAATATCCATGGGTTGGAGTTCTACATCAGATGAATGCAAAGACTATTCTCTAGAGCAATTGAACAAAGAGCGTATGAAGAGCAACCTCAAGGCTTTGAGGCATACCAGAAGGAGACCCCTGTATGCAGATGGAAGAAGACAACTTGGTGGAGAACCTCCTATGCACAACAGAAGCGTGGTGAAGACTTTCTATAATAGAGATATTGTATCAAAATGATTACCCAGAAGATTAGGATGATGGATTGCTAATCCATGACAAAGATCTCATGATGACAGAAGAAGTGCACATGGATATGTTCCAGTTTGACCCTTGCCACGATGTTGTGAACTAGCAGGAACCAAAGAGGAGTCCAACAATGATATACTTTATTGATCAGAGCTATATGAAGCCTTCAGAGAAAACCAATGTTCCAGACCGAAGTACATTTGAGATCAAGCATTACATTCTCTGTGATGAAGTCCAGAAAGGAGAAAGTGGTTCTCCAATATATATCTCCACAGATGAGCAGATAAGAAGACATTTTGGTAAAGCTTCTGTCCAAGATGAAAGAGTTTGCGTACTCATGCTGGAGCTCGTGGAGACGACTTCCTTATTGAAAAAGGAAGAGATGACTCCTAGGTTGGGAGGGAGCACTAATGTATTATTGATTGATGGAAAATCATTTTTTAGTTCGAAAAATGGTCCAGGATGAGAAGTTCCTTTCTAGATTCAGAAAGTGGTTTGAGATTTATGACGGACAGGCATTTTCCAGTTCGGAAAATGGTCCAGATCGAACGGTCATTTTCGTAATGAAAATGGTTCGATGGATTGCTGATGTACCATAGACAACGATTTCCCATTGTGGTTAACACGGGGAATGGTCTAGGGCAATCTCTCTTCTTGAGGGTTACTTAAGAAGACTGGCCCGCCTCGCCGGACACCGATTTCCCATTGTGGTTAACATGGGGAATGGTCCGTTTTGAAGGTTGGTGCAGGACAATCATTTTCTTAGGAAATGGTCCAGACAGTCATTCCTTAGGCAGATTCATTCTCTCCAGGTTGCACTTTGTTTAGTGTCGGAGGAATGGCCCAAGGTGGGGAATGGTCCAGGTTCAACAATCAAGGACAGACATTCCTTAGGGCAGACTCATTCTCTCCAGGTTACACTTTGTCTAGTATCGGAAGAATGGATCAGGGTGGGGAATGGTCTAGGCTCAGAAACCAGGACAATTATTCTTCCTTGCTTGAGAAGAATAGTCCAGATAGCTCATCATTGATGTTTTACCTTTTGAGGGCAGATGCTCTTCCAAGATCTCACAGATGTGAGTGGAAGAATGGCCCAGATGATTTAGTTTATATCATAACATTGTTTTTGTGCAGGTTGATATCAGATGATTGTTATGAAGACTGTATGTCTCTAGACAGTAGATGTATACTACTATGGTGGATGTGTTCCACTGTTTGTGACTATATGTCACTGATCAAGTACCTGTGTGCTACTTGGTGTGGTAGTGTACCACTGGATTATAGTTTTGTACTACTATGGATAGACACAATTGTGTTCTATTGAATGATATTGTTCTGATTGCCTTGAAGACTATCAACAATGTTGAAAATGATTATCGGCTAGATGGATGACCAATGGACAGAGATTTCCCAGACGGAAAAAGGTTCAGGACATTTATTTTTCTAGGACATATGTCCAGATTAGAAGAATGGCTCTTGTGTCACTTTGTGGTGTGAGTGACTTATCCAACATCATGTCTAATTACTGAGATAGAGTATGGTTTCGAGAGATGATGCAGCTGATGACACTGATGGTGATGATGGTGCTCTAGTCATGAGATAGTCTATACAACTATGTTGATGCTACCGGGTGAATGGTATGTTTGTGCTCAAAACCATTACCTGTAATACTTCCCTAGCTAGGAGGGAGTGTTAATATTATGGTAGCTGCGGGAGGTATTTACCTCCACGTGTAAACCTGACGAGAAAAGAATATTCCGGGAAGCAAGAAGAAACCCTAATGAGTTGGCTAATAACCCTAGAAGACAAGTCGACTCAGGAGGATAATTGGTATTAGGTTATTAGCTTATAAGAGAAGAAGTCGGCCAAAAGAAATATTATATACTAAGTAAATAGACACCCGGAATGAGAGGTCGGCCTAGGCAATAGTATAAATACAGGAGGCCAGTCTTCATTTTGGCAGGCATTCCTAGAATTGCAAAGCAACACTTGTGCGCACTGCAGTTGCCCAGTTTGTGCGCAAGTTTGGAGGAGAGCTGTCGTTGTAGCTGCTGCAGCTAGCAGATTGCGTTTTGGCTTGGACTATCTCTTGGTTATGGTTTGGACTATTTGATTAGCTCTTGTTTGGTGCGCTATCCTTGGGGAAAGGTGCGCTACCCTTTGTTTGGATATCTAGCCTAGGGTTTGCTTCTGGAGTGATTCTCTGTCAAGGTTAAGGTGCTCGGAGGGTGGCTTCGGCCTATGGTTGGGTGACAATAGTGATATTGTCGATGGTAAAATGGGCACATCCATTATATTCTAACACAACCTTGCCTCAATGATCTGAGTTAACCTTAAACTAATTAGCATTCATTAATTGTTGTGTAAGATTAGGCTTATGCAAGGAGTAATTTGTTATTTGTCATAAAAAATTGACCAATGCCTAATGCCTCCAACATATTTAGAATGGATATGGTTCAACTCTTTCATAAGATTTTTCAAAGACAATTTTAGTGAATAAGAAGTTTTGGCATGTTGCTCTGGCCCATTTTATAACTTCATGACATTCAAAAATGTATCGACCTTTCATAAAGGTGACTTATTTAGGTTAAACAATTAGTGGAAATATATGCTTAAGTCATAGAACCATCGCTTTCGTAAGGATCCTATAAGAGTTATGTAGTGGAGTGATAGATCTTTTTGAATTTGCCTTAGTATTCTTCAACCTTGGGTATGGAACGAATGTTCCTCTAATTGATCCATGTAGTAGAACAACTTCCTATGACCCCCACAATGTTTTGATCCGCAACATGTTAAAAAAACCTCCATGGTATACATTCTTTGTGCTTGAGTAGTCAATAACCATTCACCACCTCATTGACAACCCAACATGCATAGTTGGTGCCATCATAGCCAGGAGGTCTTGCATGAAGGATAACATGGGTGTTCTAAGTTTCCTAATTCAACTTTAGTAGAAAGAACTAAGAATTGATCAAAGTTGACCACGCTAGCATGTTGACACAAGACCAAGCAACTAGGACCACAAAAGATGATTTTTTATTTGTACAAAGATGTAATTATTATTCATCATAATAGGAGGGAATAGATAGATCAACAAATAGATAGCTAGTCATCTTAGCTTTGTTGGGTTTTCAGTGGGATGTTAAATTCTTCTCAACAAATTTTTCTCTTGCAACTACAACGCTTTGCTCGCACACTTGTTCTTCCTTACACACAATGTTACCTCACAACACTTCATCCCTTACTCAACTCTGTACTCTCTTTGTAATCTCAATAGAGCATACGAATTGAGCTACCTTTTATGTTTGCTATTTTTTTCATGTTTTTGGAATGCTCATGGATTTGCTTTTTGAGTTTTGACAACATAAATGAATTTTAGGAAGATAATAATATTGCTTTCTTTTCTTTTGCTTTGCTTGTTTTGGAAAATTTATCACTATTTAAAATTTATCTATCCTCCTTGCAAGAAACGTGCACTAGGCTCTGCACCTAACAATTTTGTAACTTGCTAGTTTTCTACACTGCTGTAGTGAACAACAATTCATTGCGCTTCAATATTGCTTGTCCCACTTTGCTTCTAAGCACTAGACACTTGCCTAGTAGCCCCCAATCCCTTACAAGGGACCACGACATAGGTTGAATGTCTTTGAGCGCACTTTGTCTACTTGGATCCAAATCATCAGTATGAGAGCGAGATAATTTGTCTTGCTACTTCATTGTTATTGGAGTTTATCAATCTAGAGTTAGCAAATTTGCACAAGTGCATGCGGATTCAGAGCAATTTTGTGTACTAAAAGCACGTGGTTGTTCCAACTCCCCTTGTCGACCTTGTGATACGCTCAACACACCCTAAAATGGTGGTTAACTCCATTAACCTTCATGTAAGCATTGACTAATCAATGATTGATGAGGCATTACAAAAGTAATGTGAGGAAATTGATACCCATTTGTAAAACTTGTTAACAAAATCATGCCCAAGGCCATGCTTGTAGCATCTGCTCAACCTAGATCAAGCTCGCTGAAGATTTTTCAGGTCCTAACAAGCTGCCAACTAGGTTTGTCTTTGACCTCAAGTTGGCTCTAAGTTTCAATTGTCAAACAAGGGTTTGTTGTTTTATAACAACAAACTGTGTAATAACTTCTTTGCTGTTATGTTACGGTTACATAGGCCATTAAGGTGCTCTAGCATGTAGTTTTTGTCACAAGATGTTAGCACATGCATACCATAAGCTATGTAACACACCTAGAGATCTTTTAGAGTTGAAATAATGGTGTTCTAAACACTAGCATACATGAAAATGAACACAGGTATTTTTGGTCAACATGACCTTGGATAAACCCCCCTGAGGAAAACTAGTTTGGAATCTGAGTGTATAAATGTGGAGAATAAAAGGTGGAATACAATAGGTACAATAAACAGATGAACTTGATACAATAGTAGCTTGAACCAAGCTGAAACACAAGTCCAAATGATAGAGATGCGCCCTAGGATGGTGCACCCTCCTCACAAGTTGCCAAAACCATTGAACTGAAGCTCTCTGCCAACTGGAAGCTCTGATGGAGAAACCCTTGCACCAAACTTTGAATTTGTGCTGTAGCTCTCCACTTAAACTGTCCTCGAAGCAAATTGACCTCTGCAAGTCCTTCCTGCTAGCTGTGTGCCCTCCTCCTAGCAAGAACAAGCTCCACAAATAAATGAAGGACTAAGCTTTGTGGTTGCCTCCATGAATAGAAGCGCCCGAGCTTTCCTCACTCAATGCCTCCAACCTCATCCTCATGCTCCTCTCCCAACTCTCTTGGTGAACATAACAAGGAATAAGGAGCCTCTCCTTTGCCCTTGCACCCTCCTTAAGGAAGCATAAGGAAACCTAAAGTATGTGTGGATGAGATCATCTCATCTCATCCCTAATCAATGGTTGAGATCATCTCAAAAGAATCTCAACTCAAAACCCACATTACTTAAGTTTCCATAGTTTCACTTTATGTCCCTCAATTCACCCACAAAGTGAATTAATAGTCATTTTAGGCTTAAATGACCAAATTTCACTTTTGACTTAAATCTCCTAAGTCAAAGTGAAATTAGACATAAAGTACATGGTACATGGTACAAAGTATTTCCCTCTTTTGTTTAGAGGCTCACAAACACAAGGGGACCACTTTCCAAGGTACTCAAATCTCAACACCCCCTCTTACCGAGGAAAGTGTCCTTCACCACCAATATCATCCCTATAGTGGACATGGTTGCCTACTGGCAAATACTNTGTGGATGAGATCATCTCATCTCATCCCTAATCAATGGTTGAGATCATCTCAAAAGAATCTCAACTCAAAACCCACATTACTTAAGTTTCCATAGTTTCACTTTATGTCCCTCAATTCATCCACAAAGTGAATTAATAGTCATTTTAGGCTTAAATGACCAAATTTCACTTTTGACTTAAATCTCCTAAGTCAAAGTGAAATTAGACATAAAGTACATGGTACATGGTACAAAGTATTTCCCTCTTTTGTTTAGAGGCTCACAAACACAAGGGGACCACTTTCCAAGGTACCCAAATCTCAACACCCCCTCTTACCGAGGAAAGTGCCCTTCACCACCAATATCATCCCTATAGTGGACATGGTTGCCTACTGGCAAATACTCGGTGAGTATGGCTGTACCCTGATCAATGAAAGTAGTCTCTGAAACATATCTACTCAATCTGCATGATCTATAGATGGAAATGTCTCTCCACCTATCCAAGATCACCTAGATCTTGGTATCAAACCAAGGATCTCAACCTTGGTCTCCCCCCAAGGATTTCTACCTCCTGGCATCTCGCCAACGGTCACTACTCTTGGCATCTCACCAAGAGTCACTCTCTTGGCATCTCACCAAGAGTCTCCCCTCTCACTACGAGTACCAGGATCTCAACATCTCACCAAGATCCTCAACTTGGCCTCTTGCCAAGTAGCTTCCACCTGAAGTGGAACCAAAATTTGATCTGCTCGTCTTCGTAGCCAAGTGAGGCTCAAACCTCCGTGGTGCCCTGTTGCTCCTCCTCATCAATCTTTGATGCTTTGAAGCCCCTACAACAACCCTCTGTCTCGACAACTTTGAAACTGAAGCTGTCCAGGGTGGACCAGTCACCCCTGATGATGGTGTCCAAGAAAATTGAGTTTGAGCTCCCTTTGAATCACTAATGTGAGTCAATGGGTCCTCCTCAACTCTGTCTCCCCACTTGATGCTGGATGGTGTAACAACAGACAAAGTAGTAGCAAATGCACACTCTCTCGCAAACTGTTCATCAAACTCAAGCTCCTCTGCTGTCGCTGCTGAAACATCCTGCTTCTTCTTCTTCTTCTTGGGACACTGTCCTGCATAGTGACCCATCTCCCTACAAACAAAGCATCTCACTGTGCTCATGTCTCTCTTTTGCTCACCACTGCTCTCTCCCTGTGGCGGGGCCCCAAACTTGGGACATTGTCGACCTCTCCTGCTGATCTTTTTCTTGCCCTTTGTCCAAAGAGCAAGGTCTTCATCACCTTGCAATGTCTGTTGCTGTCCAAAATTCTTTGATAGAAGTCTAGTCTCCTCCTGAACGAAATCATCCCACAATCTCTCCCAAGTGGGCATGATCTCCCTAGCAACAATGCCACAAACAAATGGACCCCATGGTTGGGTGAAGCTGTTTAAGGTTGTCCTCACCATAGAGTCTGGGTCCACTACCTCTCCAACGGCTCCAAGCTCGTCTCTGATCTGGGTGTATCGGCCAAGGAAATAAGTAACCGACTCATCCTGGAGCATACAAATGCCCCTGAGTCAATCATACAGAACCATCTTCCGGTTCTGGTAAAGATTGCAAAGAGATGCCCACATCTCAAATGCATAGGATTTCCCAGTCAAGTGGGGAGTGATGTGATCCTTCACTGCATCACACATCGTCCTCTTTGCCTTGTTGTTCCTCTTCTTGAACTCTGCTAACAAGATGGGAGCAGTAGCAGGAGGAATAGGAACAACCGCCTCAACTATATCCCATAGTTCGAGGTCCTCTAAGACAAAGACGATTCTGGCCTTCCAAGGCGACCATTTGCTAGCTCTAGCTAGCCTATCCTCCACACGCATCTGAGATGCTGACATCACTGGCCTCTGCACTCAAACTGATGTTGCAACTGTAAAGGAATGTTGCTTCACTCCTGTCAACACAGGTGTGAAAAGAGGCAAATGAACACCGACCTCACTCCTAGCAATATAGGTGTGAAAAGAGGTCGTGAAAAATCAGCCTCACTCCTACCAAGTAGGTGTGAAAAGAGACTGACGAAATGTCCACAAACTACTCTACAACTCTCCACAAAAATTCTGCCAACAAGTTGCCACTAAACTCTGTCAATGGCTGTCAACAAAATCTGCCCAAAAGATGTCTAAAACAATCCACCAAGATGCTGTCCAAAACTCAACAAAAATCAGCCACCAAGCTCTGATACCATGAAGATTTTCCAGGTCCTAACAAGTTGCCAACTAGGTTTGTCTTTGGCCTCAAGTTGGCTCTAAGTTTCAACTGTCAAACAAGGGTTTGCTCTGTTTTATAACAACAAACTGTTCAATAACTTCTTTGTTGTTCTGTTACGGTCACATAGGCCATTAAGGTGCTCTAGCATGTAGTTTTTGTCACAAGATGTTAGCACATGCATACCATAAGCTATGTAACACACCTAGAGATCTTTTAGAGCTGAAATAATGCTGTTCTAAACAGTAACATACATGAAAATGAACACAAGTATTTTTGGTCAACATGACCCTGGATAACCCCCCCCAGGGGAAAACCAGTTTGGAATCTGAGTGTACAAATGTGGAGAATAGAAGGTGGAATACAACAAGTACAATAAATAGATGAACTTGATACAATAACAACTTGAACCAAGCTGAAACACAAGTCCAAATGATAGAGATGTGCCCTAGGATGGTGCGCCCTCCTCACAAGTTGCCAAAACCACTAAACTGAAGCTCTCTGCCAACTGGAAGCTCTGATGGAGAAACCCTTGCACCAAACTTTGAATTTGTGCTATAGTTCTCCACTGAAACTGTCCTCAAAGCAAACTGACCTCTGCAAGTCCTCCTTGCTAGCTGTGCGCCCTCCTCCTAGCAAGAACAAGCTCCACAAATAATTGAAGGACTAAGCTTTGTGTCTGCCTCCATGGCCCAAGCTTTCCTCACTCAATGCCTTCAACCTCATCCTCATGCTCCTCTCCCAACTCTCTTGGTGAACATAACAAGGAATAATGAGCCTCTCGTTTGCCCTTGCGCCCTCCTTAAGGAAGCATAAGGAAACCTAAAGTATGTGTGCATGAGATCATCTCATCTCATCCCTAATCAATGGTTGAGATCATCTCAAAAGAATCTCAACTCAAAACCCACATTACTTAAGTTTCTATAGTTTCACTTTATGTCCCTCAATTCACCCACAAAGTGAATTAATAGTCATTTTAGGCTTAAATGACCAAATTTCACTTTTGACTTAAATCTTCTAAGTCAAAGTGAAATTAGACATAAAGTACATGGTACATGGCAATGCTGTATATGTCGTGTCAGATAAAGTGTCGGCGAGGATCCAGAATGTAACTTCTCGGCAACATCTGCTGAAAGTATCGAAATATCTCGGAAAATGTTGCAAGACCTCAAAAAAATACAAAAACACTCGGTTTTTCCAAGTTTTTAAACTTGTAAAGCAACAACAACATCAAATAAACACTTTGCTACATAAATATGAAAATACAACCAATAAATAAGATGCATAAGATGTCAAGTGGTCACATATCGTTACTAAACTAAAAATTCTGAAGCATGTTCCTGATAGGATGATAGTACATACAAAATCACATCAAATGATCAAAATAAATGTATCTCATGAGATGGATCATCATGAGGCATCTAGATACTAAATAGTACATGATAAAATGAAAATGATAGATCATAGGAATCCAAAGTATTGATTCCCTCTATGCTGTGCTGCAACTGCTGCTCTAGCCCTTTTACGGGTAAAGGGCACCACTTTTCCTCTGGAAGCAGTAGGTGGTCGTGGAGGTACTCCAGATGAGCTTGGAGTGGAAGCTCCAACTGCTCCAGATGCTCCATCTGAGGTGGTAAGTGATGGGGACGAGGTGGAAGGAAAAGTGTGTTGCCTCCTCCTAGTCCCAACGGACCCAAGTCCAACTCCAGGTATGGCTCTCTGTGGAGGTGGTGGTGGCATTGGATCCACTGGAAGTCCAATCTCCTCAGCCTTTGTATCCACTGGAAGTGGAACATCGTCCTCCTCCTCCTCCTCTGTTGTCCCCTCCTCCCTCAAATCATCTGCATGCTCCTCCAACCACTCGGGGGCCTCCTCCATCTTAGGCTCCTGAATCTCCACCCTCCACTGACTGGTGGTGTCAATGTTATCCAATGAAATGACTTCCATGTCAGGTTCTTTGTCAAGTTGCTTCACCCACAACCTTAGATTGGAGTAGACATATACCAAGTCATTAAGGCGCTGGGTACCTAACCTGCATGAACATTGAGAGCTATAGTTAGTGATGGTAAATAAATAATAAATACTAAATTATAAAAATTAAAATTAAAAAAAATAAAAACAATTTAAATTTTGATTGTTGCATTTTTTAACATTTCTAACCTATTGCGCTTCTTGGAGTGTATCTTTTCAAAGACACTCCAATTGCGCTCACACCCTGAAGAACTGCAAGTTTGACTAAGCACTCAAACGTCAAGTTTCTGCAGCTCTGGGAGCTTTCCACCATAGTGTTTCCACCAGACATCTACAATGAATAAAATGAAAGGAAGACAACAAATTATATTTCGGATTTCCATCAAGTAATAAATGT
>JASDQU011103425.1:40029-50902 GCA_032191745.1 Picea mariana
CTTGTGATGAGACCAACAAAAGCCGGACTTGGTTTTGTTGGGACTTCATTGCCATTAGCAAGTTGTCTTGATATTTTAGCCGTTTGGACTCAATTTGTTTAATCACAAGAGTCCATCACATCAGATGACTCTTCTACTGTTGATTTGCAACAATCACCACCTACTCTTATTGATACAGCTTTGGAGCTTTCACATCCAGATTCGACACCAACTTCAGCATCAGAGTTTTTAGCAACAACAAACTCTTCAACGTCAGCTTCAGGGTCTACATCCTCCACTTATTGACATCCTCAACATCATGATCAGAGACAACATTGTCTTCTTGTTAGGTATCCACAACCTTTTGTCGGTTCCTCTTCTTTCAACTCAATGACAAAGAGGCGTATACGACAACATCTTGGCAAGGTACCAACTCCAAGGATTGTTTCTAGTTGGCTTGATGATTGGTCATGGCAACATTTGAGCAACTGTTTGAGGACATCTTACAGATGTGTTTCATCCACGATACATGGGAACCATTCTCATTTCTCTTGACTCGACTGATTATGACGCCTTTTACAGTTCCATTCACCACTATTTTGATGACTTTTATGGTGTTTGCTTCTATGTTTTGGAAACACTGTGACTAGCCCGACCATCTTGGTGTAGGCTAGCACCTTAATGTTTGGAGAGATCTAATTGTTGTCAACTAGTATCAACTACAACATTTCAACTTCAGCACACTCATTGAAGCAAATCATGATCTGTCATCATTAGATCATGCTTCATTGGCTTGTCCTCTTTTCTTGGTTTTGAAGACCGTCTACCTGCCACAAGGTGGATCTCACCTTTCTTTCTCTTCTTTTGATACATTGTACTTTGAGGGGGGGGGGTTTTCCCATGAGATTTTCCTTCTTTTCCTCACTTTATTWCAGTGTTSACTAGTTGCATTGTTCATGGGTACCTAACATGGCCCTTGTTGTCGGGACCCATTCTTCATTACCCCATAGTAGTGTTCAAGGGGGGTGTTGGAGATATTACACACACCTATGATATTTTTTTCTGATTTTCTTATGTTTATTAGGCATTATTGAGGGTCTCCTATCTTTCAGGAACCTCTCCTACATTCTAGGGAATATTCTCTTCTGTTTAGAGCCAATTACACTTAGTTACACTTAGTTAGACTAGTGGAAGTCACTCATGCATGGCAACCTCGGTTTTATCACCAGTAGTTGCATGTGCTTCTTTCACTTCCACACGTGTGACTCAGTTAACTAAAGACTGCATGACTAGTTAACTAGGACTAGGTGGTAGTTAACTTCGCTAACTGCTTGTGTGTGTCCAGATCTCTCTAGACCACCACTATGGCGCATTGGCTTCTCTTTCAGTGCGCATTAGTTGAGCTATACAGAGTATATCATGTGTAAATTATCATTCATTATTTACGGTTAATACATTTTCTCATTGTTTTCTCTCTAATTTTTCTCTCATCTTCTCTATTTTGCAAGATGTGTTCGTTCTTCTGCTAGCTAGATCTCTTGTGCAGGTACTCACCACATTCTATAGTGAGGAGTTTGTTGAGGAGGTTAGAAATGTAATATTTTATTGTATTCCCTGGACAACTAATGGATCTAGAAAAGCAATTACTTGTTTATTGTAAAAGGAGTTGAGCTCAAACTTATATAAGGGTTTGCTTTCTCCATTTGAGGGCATGATTGGATTTGGGGAGCTCTCCCCATTGAGCTTTTGTTGAAGATCTTGAAGGCAATGGAAGGCTAGAAGCTTTCTACCTTTGTGGTATATGTTCTTGGGGTTGATATTGCTGAATACTAATGTTGGAGGTCACTTGCATCAAGGATGTTTGAATGGTTGTAATTGTTGGAATTATTGTCATTGATGTCAAAGGATTGATGATGTCATTAATGTCATATTACGACATTACAAGACACAATATTTCCAAGATTGATTTATATATATAGGTCTACAAGTATATTAAAAAAGAGGTGCATGTGAAAAAGTAAAAAGTAAAATGATGGTTTCAAACCCATGGGGTTGGGGTATTTGCCCACGGTATTGAGAATTAATTATTTAATTAAGGGACATGTCCCTTCATGAAGGGTAATGAAAAAGTATAAAAAGAGAAAGCATTGAGAGAAAGTGTGTGAAAAATGGATTAGCAAAGATTGAATTGTGAAATCAGTTTTAGGTCATCTTGGCATTTTCGCACTTTTTTTCTAGGACATTTCAGACCCTGCAATTTGGAAGAGACCGAGGAGAGATCTTGGTGTACCTGTGGTAAAAATTGCAGATGCTGGTTTGCTATACTTTCAGAGATATGTCCTGTGGAAGTTAGGGTTCTTGAATACTCCTGAAATGAGTTTCAAATAGGTGAGCTTGACACTTTTGCTATAACTTCTTTTTGGGATGTTTTAGACCTTGAGATTTTGCAGAGAAATAGGAGATATCTTGGTGTACATGTGGTAAAAATCTTAGATGCTGGTTTGCTATACTTTCAGAGATATGCCCCGTGGAAGTTAGGGTTCTTGAATGCTCTTGAAATCAATTTCAAACATGTCAACTTGTCACTTTTGCTATAACTTATTTTATGGGATGTTTCAGACCTTGATATTTTGCAAAGGCAGAGGAGAGATCTTGGTGTACATGTGGTAAAAATATCAAATGTTGTTTCACTATACTTTCAGAAATATGCTCTATGGAAGTTAGAGTTCTTGAATGCTCCTGAAATCAATTTCAAATAGGTTAGCTTGACACTTTTGCTTTAACTTATTTTCTGGGATGTTTTAGACCTTGAGATTTTGTAGAGACAAAGGAGAGAGCTTGGTGTACATGTGGTAAAAATCTTAGATGCTGGATCGATATACTTTTTGAGATATGATCTGTGGAAGTTAGGGTTTTTGAATGGTCCTGAGATCAGTTTCAAACATGTCAGTTTGGCATTTTCACTAGAACTTCTTTTTTGGGACTTTTCAGACTGTGGAAATTTCGAAGAGTAGAGGAAACATACAAAAGTACCTCAAATAAAAATCTTGGAATCAGATTTGCAAAATTGGATAAGTGGCATACTGTACAAGTTTGTTCTTGGGAAGAGGCCCAAAACATTAAGCTTTGGGAAAGTTGCCATTTGGAAATTCAAATTTTGGTCAGACCTGGACCTGGTAAAGGCGAAAGTAGTGAGTAGACCCGGTGAAGGCAGAAGCAATAAGTAGACTTAGTAAAGATAGAAGCAGCGAGCAGACTTGGTGAAGGCAGAAATAACAAGCAGACTCTGTGAAGGCTGGTGCAACTCAAAGATTGGTGTCTCTTGCTAAGTTGGTGCTTAGCGGTGGGGATTGGTGTCTCCAGTAGATTGGTGTCTATGAAGATCCGTAAGAGATTGGTGTCTCTTGCTAAGTTGGTGCTCAACGGTGGGGATTGGTGTCTCCAGTAGATTGGTTTCTACAAAGATTTGAAAGAGATTGGTGTCTCTTGCTAAGTTGGTGCTCAACGGTGGGGATTGGTGTCTTTAGTAGATTGGTGCCTATGAAGATCTGTAAGAGTAGGTTGGTGACTATCGAGATTTGTACCAATGGGGATTGGTGTCTCCAGTAGGTTGGTGCCAACAAATAATTATAAAGAGAAGTTTCGTGGTTTTCTCTTGAAAGGGTTTCCACGTAAACCTTGTGTTCCATGATGTGATTGTTTTCTTATGGTTGATGAATGTTTGAAAAAGTAAAAAATTGTCTTATACTGATTCACCCCCCCCTCTCAGTATAAGTGTGTGCTCAACAATAATGATATGGGTAACATCTATTCCTAATTAAGAAGATAGTTTGCTTATAAAGAAGACTTTAATTGTGGGTCATTCCCCTATTATTCATCTTTGTGTCTATGGTTGATAATATAATGTAGCATCCTTTATCTTAATTCGAATTTGTTGCTATGTTTATTCTGTCCATTTGTAGACATACTTTCATACATGCATTGTTGGTTTTCCTCATCAAGAATTCCTTCAAGTAATTTTCTACATTGGTAGGTAGCAAGATAAATGGTTTCCTTTATTTGGGCTATGTTCACCTTCAATCTCATAGCTTTTGCCCTTGGTAATCAATTCTTGACTCCACTTGCCCAATGGACTTCACACTAGTCTTGATCCTCCCATCACTTATTTTCGAACCTATTCTACAACACTTGTTTTGCTAAAGCCATTCTTCATTTCACCTTGAGCCCTTATTGCCTAAGATTTAGCAATCCTACCTTAGGGAAGCCCCCCTTGAGGTGGAGAAGAGCCAACCTAAAGTGTGAAGAGGGTTGCTAACGTGACATTGGCCTCCCTCTTAATTGCTATAGGCTAGTACCGATATTTTGGACTTTAATCTAAAGGTACTAGTTTGTGAGGTAACAGACTCCACAATGCACTAGACTTGTGGCCAACAATAAGCCAATTCCATGCTTGGATATTCCTCTCAGCCTCCAACGACACTAACTAGTGGTTGTGAGAGATCTAGAAACACATTGACATTGGATTTGATAGATTTATATATGACTCATAACTCTATCTCCCCCTCTCCTTGCTAGTGCTACACATGTTCTCACCTTGAAAACCCCATTGATCTAACCTTTCTCTAGTCCATCTCTTCCTTCAAAGAGAAAGAGAAACATGCTCCAACCCACTCCCAACGACCCGTGCATTTGTGGAAACTTTGGCCGTCACTTCTCCACATCTTCTATCCCCACTCGTGCATTTGTAGCAACTTTGGTTGTCAAATCCCAATGACAACAAAGCACTCTCACCTACTTAGGGTATCAAGGAAAACCCCAACTCCACCATTCCTCTGAACAACCTTTGAAAACACCTTTGGAGACTATTGGAGTCCCCCTACCTTATTATGTTGACCCATCACAATGTGGTCCTCCAAAGCCACCCTCTATATCCCCTAATGAGGCTTATCAAGGCACTCTCTCCTTTAATCCTCTTAGACTCATGCCTCCAACAACCTCACAGAAGCCACATATTCCCCTCCCCTCCCCTCTTTGCTTTAACATCCTCCAACACTTGGTGCTTGTAGCATCATAAAATCGTGGTTTTGCAATCTACTCGACCCTTTCTCCAGTGCCTTGCATTGGTTTTGATCACAATGATGCCTCTCCTTGCCACTCTCCCACTTCTATTCTACCCCCTGGTCAAGTACTCCCACTTGGCATTGAGCTACACCATTCTTTGCCAAGGGACATTGCCATGTCTATGCCTCCACTAGTCTTTGAACATGTCACTACCTAGGACAATGGATCTCACCTTTATGCTTCACCAAATCAACATACAAATGGTCAGTGACATGATAGAGCCACGTTTGATGCTTTGCCTCAACATAGTTAACACGTGTCAACTCAAATGCATGAAGTACCTAGCAATACTTCATTTCCCTCAACAATCTCCCCACTATCCTTCTCTACAACCTTGTGTTGGTTTTGATCACGACGATGCCTCTCCTTGCCACTCTCCCACTCTTGTTCTACCCCTTGGCCAAGTACTTGCATTTGGCATCGACCTACCATCTTCTTCGCAAAGGAATGTTGTCATGCCTATGCCTTCACCAGTATGAGGACATGTCACTACCTATGTAATGAACATAAATATATAAACATCAGTAAATAATAATAACAATAAGAACTAATAATTAATAATAAATGAAAGGACACATCCTATCTAAAAGACATGACCTAGTAACCATTGTGACTAGTCAATGCTATAAGTACACTATCACATGGTATTGTATCATCATCATTTCTCCTATTTTATTCAATACAATAATTTAATCCATATGGGTTCTTTTATGTTATCCCATTTATTTTGGATATTTCATTTATGAACCAAGTTGTTCATGCTATATTCACGAAATGAACTTTGTTCATTTCATTTGGTATCAGAGCCAATTTTCTGATCTCGCCCTTTGGCCATAAACTTCTTTTTAGACCTTGTCTGATCCGACTTTTGGCCATACTAAATTTTTTTCAGAGCTTTAATGATTTTCCAGTCTTTGACCACAACAGGCCCTTGGTCACTTTCAGTTCAGAAACTCCAGTGAAGAGAAAAAATTCAATATGTTGCAAATTCAAGAAGTCAATAAAACTATTAAAAGATTCATTAAGGAAGAGTCTCGTGCTGCCCAAATTATTCTCATCTGGGCATGTGTGTGGTCGTTGTTGGAAATTACAGGTTAAATTAATTATTACGGGCACGTGAGTGGGAGAAGGTAGGTCCATTGCCATCAAGCCGCCGAGTTGAGACCTCTTTGTCGCCATCGGGATACAATATCAAGGGTTATCGAGAGCTGCCATTACATATAATTTAAAATAAAATCATAAGAACACCACAACTATGTGGGTAATTATGTAAAGGGAAAACCAAAATTATATTTTAATCTAGCTGCCATTCAGTCGCCTTGTCTTCTCTGCCCACCATATGGGTATTTCTGTCAAGTGGAAACCAAAATTACACCGGGTATCCACTAAATAAAAGCTAAGTTGCTTCGTTGCTTAACTTGTCATCGTCATCACCATCATGGGGAGAAGATTCAAAATTACAAGTAGGCGTCGATACAAGGTTTTTGGGACAAAATTAGAAGTGGGCGTTGTGGGTTTACCTGTCGACAAGCTTTGAAATTGCCACATAATTTTACAAAGCCATGATCCTTAAAATAAAAAGAGCGTGACCTTTTTTTCAACTTGGGTCTAAAATTGATTAAAAGTTTAAGTGTCGAAGTTAATTGATAAAGGATTTCATATAATAAGTTCATAAGGAATGCATATATTGTTTTATATATATAAAAGACAAAATAACAATAAGGTTTATTTTAATAATGAAAAAAGGTGTCACTTAAAAGATACCAAAGATCAAAGGATCATTTAAAGGAGTATATATATATATATATATATATATATATATATATATATGATATGGTATGATATGATATTATCAAGAAAGATATAAGGGCTATTTAAGTTTCAAAAGTAAGTAATTCCCAAGGAAGTAAAAAGGGGTTTAAAAATGGATTTTAATAAGAATGAAGGAAGTATTCGAGAAACAAATATTAACATTATAATTGGTGCGAACCATAAAGAAAATTACATCAACGTCAACTTTGCCAATTGGTTATTAATTCTAGAGCCAAGTATACTAAAAAAGAAAGGCACTTTTGGCGATGAATAAGAAATTAAGGACTTACAAGTAACAATTGATGGTTATAAATACATATCCCATTTCAATGTTACAACTCTCTTTATAAAAGAGGTTGACATAATTCTTGGTTCAACTTGGCTAGAAACACTGGGTACCTTCATCTTAAACATGGAGAATATGTCTTTGACGTTCTACTATAAGAAGAAGAAGATAACATTGCAAGACATTACAATGAAGCCATGCTCAGAAGTATCCTCATCAGAAGACCTTAAAGATATCTCAGAGACCATCCTTCAAGATAATCAAAAGTCAGTACAAAAGTTGAAGAGGTTATCTCTGATAAAGATAAATACATTTTTCGCCTTAAGAATCATAGTAAAAACTTGATTGCACATATTAAGAAGTTAAAAGGTGAAAATAAATCGCAACAAGAAACGCTAAAGCAACTTACTGGCAAGGAATCACTGATTGCTAACGAACCAATGATTGAACCCATTGAAATAAAGAAGTTGTTAGACTTCGAAGTACAAACAATGGAAATTCCAAGTGTACCTGCTAATAGAAATTCAGTGATCAACAAAGCAACTCAGGTATATGAAGAAGACATAATACCAAAAGTTAATCAAGAAAACACTAGAAGTATGAGAAGGAAAGATTAGGGTACAAAGACACCTTATTGACATCCTAATCACAAGAGTCAATACTTTAAGCAGTCAATGTATCAACATTGTTCGGAACAAAGACCACATTCACACTATATTATGAAGAATATTAATTCTAGTACATTTGGTTTCAAAACAAAATTCGTTGCCACATAAACCCACAGAAGATTGAATTAGGGTGGTAAGACCCTATCACCATTCGACAACTCTGCTCAATGCTTAGAAGATCATATTGTCTCATGTCCTCAACCATGATCTGTTCAAGAATGAAGAATCATGAGAAGGCATTACAAGCCAGAATGAAGACATAACTTTTTATGCTTCGAGGACAAAGCATTTTAAAAGGGTTGGACAATGTAATGAACATAAATCTATAAATATATAAACATCAATAAATAATAATAACAATAATGATTAATAATTAATAATAAATGAAAGGACACATCCTATCTAAAAGATATGATCTAATGAGAGGACATGACCTATTTACCATTGTGACTAGTCAATGCTATAAGTACATTGTCACATGGCATTATATCATCATTGAATATAATATTTATATGGATTCTTTTATGTTATCCCATTTATTTTGGATATTCAGTTTATGAACCAAGTTGTTCATGTCATATTCAAAAAATGAACTTTGCTCATTTCAACCTAGTATAGTGAATCTCTCTTTCGTGTTTCACTCGAGCAACAAAAAGATGGTCAACAACATGATGGAACCACTTCCGATATTCTACCTCAATAAAGTTAGCCTGTGTTGACTCAAATGCATGAAGCACCTAGTAGTACTTCACTTCCCCCACAATAACAATTGGAGATAGCCTAGGTAGGTGTCATCCTAGGGCCCAACATGTTCAACGCTCCCCATGTTTACGAACCAACTGCACAACACTCCAAGTGCTCGTTGAAGATGAGGTTTGACTTCCCTTGTTGTGCCCCTTAGAATTGAGCCACTTGATAGTTGATCGCCGAGATTCACACTGATCAAATAGAAAGGTGTAGAGGTCACAAAAGTCATTGTGATGGATAGTTCAATTGATATTTTGTGTAGATTGGAGCAAACAATGTTCAAATTTTAGAATACAGCATATGGCACTCTTGCTAGAGAAGTGTGGTTAATTAGAGGAAGAGAGTGCAACATCGAAAAAATAGTTGGCGGAAACATAAAAAAATGCTCTCCTCGTGGAGAAGATTGCTTTGTTAGAACATAGGGACACCCTTGTAACTACGACCCAATCAACACTGATTGAAGCCCAACATGTGATTGAAGATGATAATGACGGTCAACAAGGCTAGAGATGTGGAAAAACTTTGATGCAAAAGAGTGATGAACTTTTTAGCTTTTGGTTGCTTCGAAAATGTTTTTACCTAGCGAGGGGAGCGCTTCATGTGAAGTGGGGGGTTGTGGTCCCCTAACCTCTTTGTTTTACTTTGGTTGACTTATATTTGGAGAGCTTAGTGGGTGTATGCTACCTTGGGATCAGGGTTATGGAGGTGCACTTCTTGATGTGGTAGTTGGCACTCATGTGA
This sequence comes from Picea mariana, assembly GCA_032191745.1. Taxonomy (NCBI): domain Eukaryota; kingdom Viridiplantae; phylum Streptophyta; class Pinopsida; order Pinales; family Pinaceae; genus Picea; species Picea mariana. Next base: position 49,384 of record JASDQU011103425.1, read on the forward strand.
TGGTTTGACATCTTTTACAAGGGTGCACTTGTTGAGGAGGATAGGCCCTTAGGACATGTGGAGTAACCACTTTGGAGGAGGGTGTTATGCACTTTGAGGTTGGGCATGAAACCCTAGGAACATTGGAGCCACCTTGTGCATATGTTGAGGAGAAATGCTTGAGTTGGGGAGCCATTGTTGGAGGACACACTATCTTGCTTATAGGAGCACTTGATAGGTGGACATCTAGACTTGGAGGATGCACCACCTTGGGGGTTGTACAAACCTTATTGTGCCATGTGGAATTCATACCTAGTGTAGCACTCCACTTGTGGCTTTGTTGTTAACTTAGTCTAGGGTTTACTTGTGGACTTGGTCCATGTATTATTGTGGCCCTCCTCACCTAATCATATATAAAATGAGGAGAGTGTCTTTGTTATCATTCATATTGTTTCTTAGAGATGTGATAGTTGGTGTGGTGCTAGCTATTGGAGGATCTTGGAAGAACAATTATTTACTCTTGTAACAGGGATAGTGCTTGTGAGAAGCATATGCTATGATTCCTTGGCTTGTGTGATGCAAGTGAAGAATAAAGCTTGTGAGATGCAAGGGTGGATGTAAGGGTTGGACAATTGGTGTGATGCTAGCTTGATTTTCTTATGCGGAATATTTCTTTAAAATCTTCAACACTTTGATTCCAGCTTAATACATTTCAACAATATAGAATTATAACTGAATAGCAATAACCATGTAAATACATAAGCATGCACATCAACAACACATTTACCTTGGGGAAACCCTGTACAGGGAGAAAAACCCCAGCAAACGATATTCCTTTATTGCATTAATAATGTAAGGTCACTTGTTAAATTTATAGCAGCTGCAAGAGCCATTCTCTGGGAAGATGGCAAAGACCCTAGCTGAGATCTAGGGCCCCCAAGTGCACCCCTGGGGTTTCTTGGTCTGGGACCAAGCAGCTAAAGCCCCTAGATATGTCTAGAGCCCTTGGAAATGTCCAGGGTACCCATGCCTGGGGCATGGGTTGATCCTTGGTCTTGTACCTTGGTGGATAAGACCCCTGAGAGGGCCCCCAGTAGATGACTGGGGTTCTTGGTTTGGTACCAAGCAGTAAAGACCCCTGAGAGGGCCCCCAGTATATGACTGGGGTTCTTGGTCTAGGACCAAGCAGTTAAAGCCCCTAGATATGTCTAGGGCCTCTGGAAATGTCCAGGGTACCCATGCCTGGGGCATGGGTTGATCCTTGGTCTTGGACCTTGGTGGATAAGACCCCAGAAAAGTTCTGGGGCAACTTGATCTTCGATCAGGTACTTTGTTGGTGCATAACCCTCCTTGAAGGTGGGCATAACCACATAAGGGATGTGTTCCATATGCAATGATGATAAAGTAATAAGGTCACCTTGAAAATGAATGAACAAGTATTGCCACCTTGTAAACCCTCCTAAACCCTACCTTACCCTTGCTTGTGTTGGTTTGGGGTTTTATGTTGTTTTTGTCTTAAGGGTTAAATAAAGTTTAAATT
>JASDQU011103428.1:4276-19727 GCA_032191745.1 Picea mariana
TTGTCATCATTTTTTTTGTCTTCATTTAGGCGTGTATAGATAAAAGATTTGCTAAATCCAACTGCTAGTAAATGTTCTAGAAAAATCCCATTAGGGTCGAACCCTCTTAGCCTTTCAACATATATTAGGTTCAAGTTGTTGAAATGGCCTGTGAATTCGTCAATATTGTTGACGTTCCTAAACACGAAGTCCCCGACTTTCCAAGGAAGAGGAATGAACTTATTTTTTCTCTTTCCATGGAAAATATGCAACTAGTAGTTGTATTTCCTTGCTATTTTTGTAACAAACATATTGTCTGTGATGTGAGATGGAAGGAAAGAAGGATTTTACTTGGAGCCAAAAATCATTATTACACTGTAATTTTGCATTTGCGTCCCCTTCCTTTCCAAAAACTTGGTTTTCTGGTCAGACATCCGGGGAACATCCTTTCCTAACAATCAATCTTTGAAAATTGAAACAAAGTCATTAAAAACCTTATAAAAACAATGGGAGGCCTTGTGGCTCCACCAGGCCTAGTACCAGAATGTTACTAGGTCGAATTCATAGTTTATCTTCTCGTACAAAGATAGTTTTGGAAATGAACAATAATGCTCTATTGAGAAAACCAAGTAGGATGAAATATAAAATTTATTCTCTTCTTTGAATCGTGATAATTGGGAACAAAATTCAATGGAAATTAGCTTCCCCCAACCAAAAATGGATTTTTCCTTGACTGTGAAATACAAAATATAAAGAACCATGCGGGAAATGCTTGTCGTGGATTCCTATCCCACTATTCTTGTAAACAACCAGTCAATTTATCGGAATGGATTTCTAAAAGAACTGACTTGCAACTTTGTGATATCTTCAGAAACTGTTGTCAGGTATTCCAGGAACTCGGGTAAGAGGTCCAACCCATTATCATGTTTTTTTAAGAACTGCTTGCAGTCTTTTCCTCTGAAGTTCAATGTTGGTTCCGACAATCTTAAAATCTTGCATAAGACCTGAGTTGACAAATAAACATGAGAATGGTCATGCAGTGGAATAATTATTTGGCTTGAAATATATTTTTCAGCTCACCAAGAGACCACCTCCTTACAGTCAAAAACTTCAGGGATGCAACCTACACGAGTGATTCTAGAGGTCCAAATCACTTTGTTCTGGGCAGAATGAGATGAATAGTAAGAGTATGCCCTGGACCACTGGAAGTTATGGTCCTCACACCCAAAGATATTCACTGTATCTCCACAGAACTGTTTTCAAGTTGTTTCCATAAGTTTATGAGAACGTTCGTTTTCTCCACACGATGTTTGAAAGGAAGAGTTGGAAGGGATAATATAACCCTCCACAAATGTTGGTCCAATGCGTGTGATTGAGAGATCTCCTCGAGCCTTTTGCTCATTAATGACTATCGAGACGGCTATTGCATGATGCACTGTTAGCATTAAAGATTAGTAATTTCATATTTAGAAGTGCTAAGATGGTGAGTACGACGAAGAGCAATTAAAGATTGGAGACTTCATGAACGCACCAATGCGATGACCTGCGAAAGACATTCCATGTTGTTTGAGATGAACAATCAGAAGGGATAATATAACTCTCAACAGATATTGGTTTAATGCATATTAATGGGAGATATCCTTGAGCGTTTTTCTCATTAATGACAATGTTGACAGTTCCTGCATGACAAGTTGTTACCATCAAAGCTTACTAATTGCATATTTAGAAAGAAGTATGAAGGTGGTGGGGATGGGAAAGAAAATTTAAGGAATGGCTAATTATCGAAAGCGGTCGGTCGGGCTTCAAAATAGGGTTACAAGGTACAACCATGACAGGTGAGGGCTTGACGGTCAAATTGTACGTCTCAAAAGTTTTGAGTGCAAAACACATAACATGAAAGAGGGCATGATGGGAAAGTCCAGTGGTCAATTTGTATATCGTGGAACTCCTGGTCAATTTGTATATCGCGAAACTCCAGATACTATTTGCAGGCCACGGAACATTGGAAGCACAATTGTGAGCCCACCTGTCTGGGAACCTGTAATTGAATAAGTGGCTAAGTATGGAATAGGGAAATGGTAGGTCAGACTTGTTTTCACTAATATATTGAAATTTGTAATAGATATCCCATTACTTGGAAAGATCTTTTCTGCATATTTCTGGGCAAGTTGTGTAGCGATAGTCAATGTGACTGTCTCTTCGAGCCTTTTTCTTATTAATGATGATCCATATGGTTGTTTCATGATGAACTATTATAATTAAACCTTGGTCATTGCATACTTTGAAAGAAGTGCAAAGGTGGCGGGCACAAGAAACAATGACTAGGAATTGGATATTTCGTGAACCCGCCAACTCGAGGATATGCGAAAGAGATTCCAAGAAATGGGAAAGTATGGAAAGCAGTCGAACGGGCTTCAAAATAGGGTGACAAGGGTTTCCCAGGAGGCATGACGCCCCAACGGTCAAATTGTATGTTTCAGAACGTTTGAGTGAAAAATGTGTAACACGAAAGAGGGGATGATGTGGGAGTCCATTAGTCAATTTGTATATCGTGGAAGTTTGGGAGATCTCCTCGAGCCTTTCACTCATTAATGGAAATCTTTATGGTTCTTGCATGAGGAACTGTTAACATTAAATCTTACTAATTGCATATCTAGAAAGAAGTATGAAGGTAGCAGGGACATGGAACAACAATTAAGGAATGGCTAATTATCGAAAGCAGTCAGTCGGGCTTCAAAATAGGGTTACAATATATAACCAGCAGAGGTGAGGGCCAGAGGGTCAAATTGTATGTCTCAAAAGTGTTGACCGCAAAACACGTAACACAAAAGAGGGCATGATGGGGCAGTCTAGCGGATAAATTGTATATCATGGAACTCTGGGTACTGTTTGCAAGTCACGGAACATTGGAAACACAATCTTGAGCCCGCCAGTCCAGGAACCCACAATAAAAAAAGTGTCTAAGTATGGAATAGGGAAACGGTAGGCCGGACTCATTTTTGCTAATATATTGAAATTTGTAATAGATATCCCATTACCTGGCAAGATATTTTCTGCATGTTTATGGATAAGTTGTGTAGGGATAGTCAGTGTGATTGTCTCCTCGATCATTTTGCTTATTAATGATGATATTTACAGTTGTTTCATGATGAACTGTTATCATTAAACCTTTTTTGTTGCATATTTGGAAAGAAGTACGAAGGTGACAGGCACAAGAAACAGTGAGTAGGAATTGGAGATTTCATGAACCCACCAACCTGAGGATCCAAAATAGGGTGAAAAGGGTTCCCCAGAAGACGTGAGGCCCCAACAGTCAAATTGTATGGCTCACAAATTTTGAGTGCAGAATGTGTGACACGGAAGAGGGGACGATGTGGGAGTCTGGCAGTTAATTTGTATATCGCATAGGTCTGGGTGTTGTTTGTAGGTCACGGAACAATGGAAGTGAAATATAAAGGTCAAAATAATTAATGTGCATTGGGAAGGGCACGAATGTGGTGGGAATGGAAGGGAGCGATAAATTCTTTGAAACTTTTTGTGAACCCGGGTAGAGTGAAGCTTGTGAGTTGGAGGATCCCGAGGTGGAATTGTAGATCACAAAATTTTTGGGTGCAATATGTATATCACAGAACACAGGGAAAAAAGTGGGTAAGTATGGAAAGGAACGACGGTCGTTCAGAGTGTCGTAAATGGCGGTTTAATGCGTGTTAATGTGAGATGTCCTCAAGGTTTTTTCTTGCTAATGACAATTGTTTTGTACTAGTGTGTTGAGTTGTCACTAGTAAAACCATAATTAATGTGCATTGAGAAGGGCGTGAAGGTGGTGGGGATGGAAGGCAATGATAGATGCTTTGAAACTTTTGTGAACCTAGGTAGAGTGAAGCTTGCGATTTTGAGGAGTCCAGGGTGTAATTATAGATCACAGAAGTTTTAGGTGCAAGATGTATATTATGGAACAAGCGGAAGGAGAGTTTGATAGTGCCAACCCCGAAAACCGCGGCCATAAAATTGGATAAGTATGGAAAGCAACAGAGGTCGGTCGGACTCGTGATGTGAGGATATAACCGATGATCATAGAAAGGAGAACCGACGATCATAGAAAGGAGACTAAGTATATAACCAGAAAGGGATAATAAAGGGGAAAAAGAAAAGGGAAAAAGGGGTAAGTATCTCACAGAACAACATCTACTGTTCGTTTATCAATGCCAATATTTTCGAACCTCTGGTGAGTTCTCACTAGTAAAATCATAAATTGCAGATCATGGAAATTTTGGTTGCAAGATGTATATGATGGAACATGGGGCATAAGAGTTCAATAGCGCTAACCCGAGAGCTGGTGGTCAGATAATTGGCTAAGTATTGAAAGTGATGGCATTCGGTTGGGCTCATGATGTGAAGATATAGATGAAGATGAGAATCTACCTATCCGTCAACCCGGAAAGTCATGATCATAGAAATGCGACTAAGTATAGAACCAGAAAGGGATAATAGAGGGGAAGAAGACAAGGGAAAAATGGGTAAGTATAGAGGAGGGAAAAGAAAGGGAGAAATGAACATTTAGTCTCAGCTATGTAATATACTTGGAGGTCAACAAAGACAGCTTCAAGTTTAAAGAGAATTTGTTTATATTTATTCGAATAGTATTCCTATTAATATATATTAATGGATTATTTGTGGTCCAAATGTAAACCATCTTCCAATTTGTAGGGTGTTTTCCGGCTTGCAAATTTCGTTCAACCCCATAAGCAATAGAAAATATATATATATGACGTAACATTTTTATATGCAAGGATATTCTCAAATAGAAGAAGTTGTAATATATCCACAATATTGAATAGGAACATGACGTCAACAACTAAGTTTCCATGTTGAAATAGAGTCATTAATTGACTCTATTTATGGGGCCTCGAAGAATGAAAGTAGGACGTGTACACCCATTTATTTCTTAAGTATAGGGTGGAATCCACAGAACTATGTCCTATCACAAATTATTCTTCCATGTAAAATGTAAGGAGCGAATAGAGTAGATTTTATTTAAATCAAAGTGTTGGGCAGGGGAAAGATATCTTGTCATGCATGTTTAACTATAGATCAAAGAGAGTCTTAAATTCTTGTAGAAAGAGGTTGAATTCATCTATCAATAGTTTTACAGGAAAATGAGTCAATTTAAAAAAAAAAATACAATATTAGACATTGGAAAACACCATACAAAAACCTCAAATATTTTATATTTAGATAAACTGGGTTACAAAATACAGCTGAGATTATTTCCCAAAATAGCTCCCTTGAAATAGTTCAACACATATTCTCTAAAATTTAAATGTGTTTTCCATAATGACTACAATTGGGGCTCCCGCAGACCAAAAAGGAAAATATGTACAAGAATCAAGCCTATAGACAGTCTTTTATAGATTTCAACTTGATCATCAAATGCTTTCCTGGTTAAAAACAATGAGTTGAATATCAATTTTGGGTCTTGGAATTCATGGGTGTTGCCAACTAGATCTATCCCAACTTCTTAAATAGTTTGTCTCTTCTAGATATGGCCTGCTAAGTGTTAATTTCCCTCTATCATCAAAAACTTGGGGTTTAAGGTGCCTTCCTTGTAATGTTCCTGGTCATCCACATATGAGACAACTTAGAGATGTTATTCAGGCCCAATTCAAAGACGAGGGAGTGGTTTTATGTGACATCATCTTTGGGGAAAACAATTATGTTAGCCAACAGAAGTCGAGACAAAAAATTCAAGTATCTTGTCACTGGTATTCTCCTTGTATTTGATCGTTTGTTTGGTTAAAAGGCCTACCTGAAGATTTGTATGTTGAATTTCTTTGTTTTATTGTTGTAAATTGGAAGGGACGTTCAAGTCACCTGCAAGATGCTCCTTTATTGAATTATATAGCTTCTTCCAACAACACAGATTTGGCAAGTGTATCAAATTTTGCAGATCACACCAGAATATATATTTCATCATAGGAGTGGCACATATCGTGGCTCACAAAAAGGTCTATAATATTTGGAAGTGATGCCAAATATTACTCCATGCCTGAATATACTCAGAAGAAAATTATAAATTTGGATCCTCACAAAGGTGAGAAACTGTATGAGTGGTTGAATCAAGATTCTAAAATTACAGAACCTTCTATCTCAAAGTTGTAACAGACTTGACAGACAACTAGTTTCTATCTCAAAGTTTTTTTAGCAACCTCTAGATGTAGTAACAGACTCGACATACAATCAAATTCTGATCATGACTGGTACTAATGTCAAGTGTATCAAGTCATCCCAAGCTCCAAGTAGCTTCAACTTCAATCATCCACACTAGCGGTGACCCCAGGCTCCAGATAGCTTTAGCTTCAGACATTGACACTGGTGGTGGCAATGGGAATAGTGCCATTGGCTGTAGGGTGGTAATGCGGTGAACAAGTAGGCCTATCATTATCAAAGAACTTATATTGTAGGGTTTTCAAACCTGCAAAAGAGCATCAACTTTAGTGTTTCTTTGTCACGACAATTACAATGTTGTTGTGAGTCCAGAAATCTTTGGAGGTTGGGTGTCCTGTACAATGATACCTCGACATTAGGTGCACATCAGACATTTATTATCTGGACATTGCAGTGTTAATGCAATTTCCATAGTTGACGACGGGTCGATTGCATTTCCACAAGCAATATTAATTGTGTAATTAATTAACATCCTTGAAGGACGTGAATCCCAAACAACGCCTAAATGTTTTCGACTAGTCAAGTGTTAAAAAACTACATTCTTTTATATTTAAAAAAATAAGAAATCGTATTTTCTATGACTAACATTAGGTTGCACAAAAAAACATTTTTAAGTTAACCAAAATTAATATATAGTCAACTCAGATTCCCAGAAGTGATCAAACTCCCTAGAGCTAGTTTATTTCCATCATGTTGCTTGGGGTAGAAGGGTCTACCACTAGGAGAAAGAAACAAGGTAGCAATAAAAGCACTTGTGAAAATGCAAGTTGGGGATGGAAGCATTCTGCAACTAGGAAAGCACTATGTGCTTATCGACCTGTGATCCTGATGAAAAACTAGAGAGATGTTTGCGGCAAGGCCATGGCAATTTATTTGAACCAAACAAGTCAATACTTCAAGCATTGAGTAACTTCTATTTTTTTCAAATATCGGATCCACTGCAACAAAAAAAATGCATTCTCCTTATTCAAAGCACAGGAAACAACAGGAAGATTGATATTCAGTGGAAATATCTCTGGAATATCTACTACATCAAGGTATCTTCTAAAGAATGAAACGAAATCATTACATGAAGGTGGTATTAAAAGGTGATCTTCAGAAACCAAATCATTACCTGAATACGTCAAACTTCCTGCAAAAGGTGGTAGTATAAAGTAATCTTCAGAAAGTGTTGCAAAGTCCATAGTCTAGAATTCCTTCCCATTAATTTTTCCCAGTTACTTGTCGATGCAGGCATCAAAATATTTTGAGAGCCTCGTTCCCTGATTATATACCCACCTTCAACCACCAAGATAATATTCTTTCAAAGAGTGGTAAGTTATCCAACCTAGATGCAATTATATGCATAAGAATAGTGAAAAAAATGTGCAGTAGTGATAGAAAGTTGATTGTATGTTGAGTTTGTTACTACATCCAGAGGTCGGTGAGCAAACTTTGACAAAGAAGCTGACTTTCTGTCAAGTCTATTACTACACCCAAAATTCACTCAACAAAATTTGACATAGAAACTTCTGTAATTTTAGGATGTTGATTCAACCACTCATACAGTTTCTCACATTCGTGAGGATCCAAATTTATAATTTCCTTCTGAGTATATTCTCGCATGGAGTAATATTTGGTGTCACTTTTGAATATTCCAGACCATTTTTTAAGCCACGATATGTGTGACTCCTCTGACGAAAGATAAATTCTGGTGTGGTCTGAAGGATTTGATACACTTTCCAAATCCGTGTTGTTGGAAGAAGCTATATACTTCAAAAAAGGAGAATTTTGCAGGTGACTTGAAAGTCCCTTCCAATTTCCAGTAACAAAATAAGTTCAACATACAAATCTTCAGGCATGCTTTTCAACCAACCAAAGGATCGAATACAGGGAGAATACAAATCATAATATACTTGAATATTTTTTGTCTGAGTTTCTGTTGGCTAACAAAAAAAAATCGCTCAAAGCTGACGTCACATAAAACCATTCCCTCGTCTTTCAATTGGGCCTGAATGGCATATCTAATTTGTCTCACATGTGGATGACCAGGAAGATAACAAGGAGGTCATCTTAAAGCCCAAGTTTTTGATGATAGAGGGAAATGGGAATAAGTATTGAAAATGAATGATGGAGGATGATAATATAATCTTACGTAAATCTTGTTTTAATGTGTTTTAATGGGATATGTCCTCAACCTTTTCACCTATTAATGACAATATTTTCGAATATGTGTGGTGAGTTTTCACTAATAAAGGAATGATTAATGTGCATTGGGAAGGGCATGAAAAATTCTTTGAAATTTTTGTGAACCTAGAATCTCAGGAAACCGCGAATATGTGACAACAAGAGGTGAATAATAGACTAAGTATTGAAAGGTGGGGCAGAATAACTTAAAAAAACTAAAGTATGCAAAAAAATTTCTAAGTTCAAGATCCAAAAAAAAAAAAAGTTCAGATCCCATAATATTGACCTCTACCAATTCGATACCAGGCGACTGGAGTGCATCTGGGGTGCCTGTGAGAAAAGCTAATGCTTTGATGAAGAATAGTTTGTATTGCAATATGTGACAATAAATGTGTCTTGATAATATTTAAAATGAACATTGGGGGATGATAATATAATCTCCCATAGATCTTTCTTCAATTCATTTTAATTAGAGATGTCCTCGAGCTTTTCGGTTATTAATGCCAATCTTTTCGAACCTATGTGGTGAATTGTCACCAATTAAAATCATAAGTGATTTGCAGTGGTAAGTGTGCGAAGGTGGCGGGGATGGACGAGAGAGATAAATGATTTCAAACTTTTCTAAACCCAAGAGTCTATGAACCTGCGAATCTAGGACAAAAAGATGTGAAGAATCGACTAAGTATGGAAAGGTGGGGTGGTTAAACGGACGAGGACAAACTCATCGTAGGTAGAGTGAAGCTTGCGAGTTCGAGGAGTTTGTGGTCAAATTGTAGATCACATAATTTTTGGGTTCAATATGTACATCATAGAATAGAGGGCTTGGGAGTTTGATAGCACCAATCCGGGAACTCACGGCCATAAACATTAACTATGGGAAAAACATTCTCAGCTATGGAATATAGCTGGACCTTGACAAACTCAAGTTCAAGTACAAAGAGAAATTGTTTATATTTATTCAAATACCAGTCATATTATTTTATTTTAATAGTATTTTTGTGGCCCAAATGTAAACCATGTTCCAATTTGAAGGGTGTTTTCGGCTCGCAAAGTTTTTTGAAATGCATAGGCGATAGAGAAAATATGATTTAAAATTTCCATATGCAAGCATATTCTCAAATATGATAACCTATAATATATGCATAATATTAAAGGGGGACATGACGTCAACACCTTTGTGGATGAAAGTGGGCTAGCACAATATTGCATACTTACTATGATGATGCCTTAAAAAAACTAAAATAACCAACATTTTTTTTCCAATTCAAGATGGACACAAAAAAATCATCAAATCCCATAATATTCGCCCAGTAATGCGTTTTAATGGGATATGTCCTCGATCTTTCCACTTATTAATTCCAATATTTTCGAACCTGCCTGGTGAGTTGTCACTAGTAAAATCATAATTAGTGTGCATTGGGAAGCAGGGAAGGTGACAAGGATGGAGGGGAGCGAAAAATATTTCAAACTTTTGTGAACCCGAGAAACTTTGAAGACTCGACTAAGTATGGAAAGGCAGGGTGGTCATGCGGAGTCATCGTAGGTAGATTCAGGCTTGCTTGTTCAAGGAGTCTAGGGTCGAATTGTACATCACCGAAGTTTTGGGTGCAAGATGTATACCCCGAACACGGGGCATGAGAATTCGAAAGTGCCTACCTGCGAACCCACGGCCATAAAATTGGATAAGTATGAAAACAAACGATGATCAGTCAGACTCGTGATGTGAATATATATATGGAGATGAGGATTTTTTAGTTCACCACCCCGGGAACCTGCGAGCATAGAAACACGACTAAGTAACTAGAAATGGATAATAGAGGGGAAGAAGAAAAGGGAAAAACAGGTAAGTATAGAAGAGGAAAAAGAAAAGGAGAAAATAACCTTATCCCTCACACAACAACACTTAGTTTGATCATTATGAAGCCATAGAAACACATTAAAGTTGGGAAAAACATTCTTAGCTATGAAATATATTTGGAGCTCGACAAACTTTGGTTCAAGTCCAAAGAGATGTTGTTTATATCTATTTCAACATTTTTCATATTATTTTATTTTAATAGTATTTTTGGTGGCCCAAATGTAAAACCATGTTCCAATTTGTGTTTCTCAAGTGGATATGTGTTTGTGAAGACACATTTCCTTGAACCACAATCTAGGGGTAGGCAAAGTGCAACATCAACTGTTTGTTGAGCAGAGATTTGTTGAAGATTAAGCAATGTATTTCCAAGTGCACCTATCATTTGCATCGGATCAATATAATTTATTTCATGTTCTTTGTGTATTCTTCTGAATGCACTTGTCATAGATTTGTCAACCTTTTCCATGTACGAGGCATAATATGATGATGTGGCATATGCATTGAGGAAATATTGTGCATCTGTATATGCATTCCACATAATTGGCTGGTACTTGGAGAAACTGTTGTTCCATATATGTAAAAGTTTCCGTTTAAGGAAAACTGTTGGTTGTTTAAGTGTATATTGTATGCATTGGATGTACTCATCTTCTGTTAGATTTAGCTTTGCCAAAAAGTCTTGGAATCTCATTAAGTCATCAAAGTCTCCTTGTTCTAGAAATGCAAACAAAGATTTAGATTTCTCAGTGAGAACATTGTCCTCCAAACTAATTGGCTCTACGATTTTTGTTTTTCTCATTGGCGGCACAGGGAAGTTGTATCTGAAATGTGAATTTTTTTTCATTTTTTACAGCTTCTTGTATGATAATGTCTATGAACTTTGCCAAGCCCTGGATCCAAATGATATGTGCTGCATGCCATGTATTTGTCCAGAAACTGCTCAATCTATGATATGTTGTCATTTCCATAGACTGGTGCACCATTTGTCCACAACAGTGTGTGGCCATGCCCACTCCCTCTATTATGGAATTCAGTCACAAAACAGTAGCACGATAGTAGTCACAAAATAGTGCCTCGTCAATTCACTCACTCGTTTGTTATTTGTTGTTTTCTCTTGTTTGCTTCAAATTTTCAAGGTTGAAGTCTTGCTTCCACAGTTGGCCCTGTTGTTGCACTTTGCACCATTGGGATTCTGCATCTGTGATTGGAAATTTGTTTCTAGCATTTCACATTGACGAGTAAGTTTTAGTGCCAGGGTTGCACTCAAATGTATGGTTTTCACGAACAAAAAATATGAGGAGAGCATTTGATTTCCTTTTTTATATCATAATATGGGTGCAACAGAAGTGGATTATGTGCCCAACATTGACATTTGAATGGAAACAAGATGTTTTGGAAGGGAACAGAATGAAATAAATGCACCAAATGTATTTTTTTCACACAAGAACAATACAGCAACACACTCATGTTTCTATGGAAAATGTATCGTTTCCAGGAACAAAAAATATGAGGAGAACATTCAATTTCCTTTTTTATATATTACTATGGCTACAACAAAGGCGAGTTATGAGCCCAACACTAACATTCAAATGGGAACAAGATGTTTTGGAAGGGAACATGATGAAAAAAATGCACCAAACGCATGGTTTTCAGGAACAAAAAATATGAGGAAAAAATTCGTTTTCCTTTTATTTTATATCTCACTATGGCTGCAACAGAGGTGGGATCTCTGGAGAACAATGATGCTCAAGAAAAACACCAAGACAACATCACACTCTTTTTTCTCTAGTTGTAGTAGTCACATATGAAGATGTTCTGCAAGAGGATTTTGGCTCAGCCATTCCCAGTATTGAAAATTCTTACTTGCAAACTGGAAATAGCAAACAACAACCAATGAACACGAATGAAACCATGACACTAGGACTCACTGGTGAATGGGGAACAACAGAAGTGTAGCCCCTGGCCTGCAAACTACAACAACAGGTTCAACTGTAGATGTAGGACCCCAACCTTGCAAAGTTGAAGCAAACAAGAGCAAGCAGCAAAAAACAAACCAGTGAACAAGTACCAAGAGGTCCAACTGTAGTTGCAGGACCTCAACTTTGCAAAGTTGAATCAAACAACAATAAGAAGCATCTAGCAAACCAACGAGCAAGCATAAACCAGTCAACCAAGAATGTCGGTGAAGAAAACTATTGCCCAAATTCACTGCAAACAAGATTGTATCAAAAAATCAGAGGAAAATGTATCGTAACACGCCCATTAAGTAAGCATTTCAGGATGTGAGGCCTGTCAGGAAACATTCAAGGATGTGAGGACCATCCAAAGGCCTTCCACTATGTAAACATTTAAGAAAGTTATATTTTGCACGGTTGGCATTATGCATCTGCAATTGGAACTGTGCTTCTGTCGTTCCCCATTCATGGGTAAGTTTCACTACCATGGTTGCATCCCTATTTGTTGTTTTTTTTTTCCAGTTTGCAAGTAAGAATTTTCAATACTGGGAATGCTCAAAATCCTCTTGCATAACATCTGTGTATGTGACTACTACGACGAAAGAAACATGACTGTAATGTTTTCTTGGTCTTGTTCCTAAACGCCAATGTTCGACATAAAACCCACCTCTATCGTAGCCACAGTGACATAAAAAATTAAATCATTTTTTCTCCTCACATTTTTTGTTCCTGAAAACCATACATTTGGTGCATTTTTTTCAGACTACACCTCATATTTTTTTTGCATTGTTATTATCCAACAACTCCTGGTTTGATGTCCAGGACATGGAAGTGGGAACATGTGATTAGAAGGGAACAACCTGAAAACAAATGCATCAAACATATGGTTTTCAGAAATAGAAAAAATGAGGAGAAAATTTGATTCCCTTTTTTATATGTCACTATCGCTGCGATAGAGGTGGGTTCTGTGTCGAACATTGACGTTCAAGAACAAGACCAAGACAACGTCACATTCCTGGTTCTCTGGTCATAGTACTCACATACAAAGATGTTCTGGAAGAGGATTTTGACTTAAGCATTTCCAGTATTGAAATTTTTAACTTGCAAAATGGAAATAGCAAACAAAAAACAACGAATAGGAAGGTAAACATGTCACTGAAACCCACCCATCAATGGGGAACAATAGAAGCACAGTTCCAATCACAGTTGCAAAATCCCAAGCGTGCAAAATGCAACAAGAGCAACAATAACAAGCAAATAAGAAACCAGTGAACAAGCAATGAGCAAGCATCAACCAGTGAACCAGTAATGTCACTGAAGAAAAATATTGCCCATATTTGCTGCAGACAACATTGTATAAAACAAATTGGAGGAAAATGTATTGTAACATGCTTGTTAAGTAAACATTTAAGGCTGTGAGGCCTGTTAGGTAAACATTTAAGTCTGCCAGGATTGTCGAAGGACCTTGCATTGTGTAAACATTTAAAAAAGAATGCAATGTGGCAGATCTGTTTACATATGCAAAAAGTTATTATATTATTTTATAATAATATTAAATAATAACAATTAAATAATAATAATAACAATAGTTCAAACAATAGAGACTATGCAAAAAAATAATTAGTCAAAGGACAAACTAATATGAAGTTAACTAATAAAAAAATGATTCTCGATGCTCAAAACTTTGGATATCTAAAATTTTTAATAAAATTAGTAAAAATTTAGAAAGACCGTAGATGATCAAAAACTTTGGATATGCTAAAATATAAAACATTGGGAATAGCGAAGCTGACAATAAGACCTCCAATCAGATCATGACATATATGGTATTTTTTATTATATACAAATCAATATTTTTAGTTCTCTAGTTCCAACAATAGAGATTATGAAAATATTTTTAGTCAAAGGACAAACTAATATGAAGTAAACAAATTATCGATCGCTATAGTCCCTTACCCCTTCGACAGGGACTAATAATGTAACTTGTATTTTAAGATAGATTATTTAAATTTGAAATGAAGAATGAAAAGTGAAAGTTTAAATAAGACAATTAAAAAAACATTTTATTTATTTTATGATAGAAAATATTAAATTTAACTCATATTTTAAGATACATTATTTAAATTTGAAATGAAGAGTGAAAAGAGAAAGTTTATATAAGATAATTAAAAAAATATTTTCTTTATTTTATGATAGAAAATCTTAAATTTAACTTATAGAAATTCTCTTAAAGTTGTTTATTAATCATGTTGGATGATGTTGTCATTGATGCCAATGGTTTGATTATTTGGGAGATTGTTGGATCATACGTCATTGATGCAAATGGTTTTGTTTGATTGATGTCAAGTAATTGATTGATTGATGATTGATGAACAATGTATATGCATTGATGAGAATGATAGATGTCCAAGTGGAAACCAATTGGTAAAGATGGATCATTGATATGATGCATTGATGAAGATGGATCAATGAGTTGTCATTGATACATGATGCATAGTTGATATATATGATGCAGTGGTGAATTGATGCAAAGATGAATCATTATTGTCTTATCATGGTTGATAAGGTGCACAAACGGATGAACTCCAAAGTGGTCTCCTTATGGTGAAAGCCCTCACGGGAAGACGCTTTACGGATTGAGTTATCCTAGAAGAATGGTTGGAGGACCCATGATTGCATGTGAATTAATGAGATGAAGATCAATGAAGTTGTTTGTGAAACTATCTTGAATGGATAGTGTTTGACATGCCATTCCGGTGGTATGTGGAATGTCACATAACTCCTCACGGTTTGAGAGTTATGGCTCTACGAAGTTGAAGGACCCTCATATGATGGCTTGAAGCCCTAAAAGGTCAAGGAAGTCAAAGTGCTTGAAAGGAATAAATCATTATTTAAATGACAAAGTAAAGTGACAAAATCAAGAAAAATTATTTAAAAGATAAAATAGTGACAAAATCAAGAAGGAATATTTAAATGATAAAGTATTGAAAAACTTTCTATTCATGGAAAGTGGTTAACTCTAAAATAAGGAAAATAGGTTAAGCAACCTAGAAATGTGTTAAGGAACCTAAAAATGGGTTAAGTGACCTAGAAGATGAAAGTATAAATAAGAAGCTAGGATCTCTTGTAAAATGTACATTTGGTGAGAATCCTTTTGTGGATCAATGGAGAGCTTCTTGTGAATATCTTGTGGAGTATTGATGGAGAGCTTCTTGTGAGAGCATCCTATTGGTGTGGATCTCTTGAGCATGATTGAAGATCTATTCTGAGG
>JASDQU011103428.1:19827-36575 GCA_032191745.1 Picea mariana
ATATAGGGGGAGACATACCCTTAGGGGGAGTCATTCTTCTTCTCATTCTTCTTCCCATGATTCTAGGAGTAGATATTTATCAGATACATACCTAGAAAAGAGACCTATATTTGAAGAAAGAGCACATAGTCATAATTCCAGGGGGAGCGATGGTTAGAGGGGAAGTATGTTCGATGTATTTTCAGCATTACATCAGATTGATATCCCTTATTCAAAAGGGGAGAGATTATACAGAGGCAACAAGACATGGGGAGCAACCCCAAGAGGAGAATGGCCCTTTTCCATTGATGTCAAAGGGGGAGAGATAATAACATTGATGTGATTGATGTCTATTGATGGGAGAGATTGATGTGGAGAGATAGTCACATTAACTATTGATGAAGAGCATGCCTTGTCTACATGTTGACATCAATAATTGGTAATTAGAGTTGACATCAATGTTGGTATTGCCATCAATGCCAAAGGGGGATATTGTTGGATCATGTTGTCATTGATGCCAATGGTTTGATTATTTGGGAGATTGTTGGATCATACGTTATTGATGCAAATAGTTTTGTTTGATTGATGTCAATTAATTGATTGATTGATGATTGATGAACAATGTATATGCATTGATAAGAATGATAGATGTCCAAGTGGAAACCAATTGATCAAGATGGATCATTGATATGATTCCCTTGATGAGAATGATAGATGTCCAAGTGGAAACCAATTGATAAAGATGGATCATTGATATGATGCATTGATGAAGATGGATCAATGAGTTGACATTGATACATGATGTATAGTTGATATATATGATGCAGTGGTGAATTGATGCAAAGATGAATCATTATTGTCTTATCATGGTTGATAAGGTGCACAAATGGATGAAATCCAAAGTGGTCCCCTTATGGTGAAAGCCCTCATGGGAAGACGCTTTACGGATTGAGTTATCCTAGAAGAACGGTTGGAGGGCCCATGCTTGCATGTGGATTAATGAGATGAAGATAAATGAAGTTGTTGGTGAAACTATGCTAGATGGATAGTGCTTGACATGCCATTTCCGGTGGTATGTGGAATGTCAGATAACTCCTCACGGTTTGAGAGTTATGGCTCTACGAAGTTGAAGGACCCCCATATGATGGCTTGAAGCCCCAAAAGGTCAAATAAGTCAAAGTTCTTGAAAAGAAGAAATCATTATTTAAATGATAAAGTAAAGTGACAAAATCAAGAAAGATTATTTAAAAGATAAAATGAAGTGAAAAAATCAAGAAGGAATATTTGAATGATAAAGTATTGGAGAACTTTCTATTCATGGAAAGTGGTTAACCCTAAAATAAGGAAAATAGGTTAAGTGACCTAGAAATGGGTTAAGGAAAAAAAACAATTATTTTTTTCAATAATTGTTTTTTTCTTTATTTCTAGGTTAAGTGACCTAGAGTTCTTTTCGCAACGTCAGCAAAACGATTTCAAACAAGTTGCAAGTTTAACCACCTTTCCAAAAAAGGGTGCTACTGATAGCACCACTTTTTGATTTGGGGATTGATTTTGGTGTTTTTTACCTAAAAATATGATATTTTTGGGCTAGAGTTCTCGTTTTGAGGTCACAATTCTTGTTAAGTTGGTAACTTTGTTAATAACGCCCGAGTTAGCAAGCTCAAATAATTTTTTTTTATCTTGTAGTCCAATTATCTACATTACCTATGTCATCACGTGGTTTCTGTCTTACTTCTTCATAAGTTCTTTCTACTTATAACAACTCATGATTTCTTCTCAATATTTATTTCTTGGTGCAAATGTTTTCCATTTATTTCCACCACCAGTTCTCTACTATCTCTGCACATATTTTTTATCACTTCCTCCATTCTCTTTTCACTACCTTTACCATCACCAATCCTTCAAACATTGTATGGAAGCAACTCTTCCATCAAGTCCTCCTACCGTTCCACCCTCCATGTAAGAATTACACTTACATATCAGTAGCGTTTGGTAACATACCTTATTCCACCATCAACATTTTTATCCACGCTGATATTTCTTTAATCGGTATATCATGTGGATATTCCTTGAATAATTTGAGTTCCTTGGCCAAAGACTAATGAAATTATAGTGTAAAATCCACAATATACCCTTACACTACACCTTGGTACCAAAAATCAACCTCTTGGGTGAAATTATGGCCATACCATTGGATATTTAACAAGTTCTCTATGGCCCATTCAACTCTGGAAGGTGGACACCAACACCAAGGTTTCTCCATGATCCTTTCCAACCATTATTGCAAGTTTACTAGAAATTCCTCTAGAAAATATCATATAGACACTTGAATAAGTATCTATATTTGAATCATGCAACATCCTCTCCTACATGTGCACTTTCATGACAAGAAAATTCATTAGTTATTTCTTCTTTCTGATCCTAAATCTTGGCCTTCTCCAACCTCCGCTGCATATCCATTACTTTGCATTGGTTAAGGTCCTAGTAGTGGTTTGGATTTTATGCCCCTGGACCAAATTGTCCACATGTCCCTCAATGGCTTGAAGAGGAGAGTTGCAACTCATGATAAAACTCAAACCGGGACTCGGATGGGAGAACCATTAGTTGCAATGGATCAAAAGAACCAGGTTTCAACTAGGGGGCCTCTCTGCTGTCATTTGTTCCACCAGAAAAATGTTTGAAAAAAATAATTATTGAAAAAAATAGTGCAAACAAAAAAATTTAAACTAACAAAAAAATTTTTTTAAACTAACATTAATTTTTTTTTTTTTTTTTTTAAATTCAATTATAAAAGTTAAAAAGAATAAAATTTAAATTTATTTTCGAAAAGAAATAAAAACCAACCTTTAAAACTCTAAATTAAAAAAATTTAAAACTAACATTAATTTTTTTTTTTGAAAAAATTCAAATATAAAAGTTAAAAAGAGTAAAATTTAAATTTATTTTCGAAAAAAAATAAAAACCAACCTTTAAAACTCTAAATTTAAAAGACAAAAAACCAGCAAAGAAAGAACCCTTTTTAAAAAAACAAAAAAAACTAATTATAGGTATTAGACGAAACATTTAAAAAAATATATTAAAAAACTAAATTAAAATATATTAAAAAGTAACTATGTAATTAAATAATTAAACTAAGTTATAATAATAAAATTAAAATAAATTAACCACAAAACAAAGATAAATAATTAAAAAAATCAAACGAAAACAATATAATTAAATAGTTAAAAATAATATTTTTATTTTTGTAAAGTGAATTTTCAAAAAAAAAAAATTAACATTCATTAAGATCGATTTAGTTTATCGGACCTTAAGAGGGTAAGTGATTACTTGTAATTCTTTAAAATTTTGTTTATGTGCTCGAAAAGCATTAAAAGAAGCTTTCCAAGATCACCATACTTTTGTTGAGTTAAGAGGTCAGGAAGGTTGGTAGTGTGACAAATATTTTGAAAATAAGATTTAATATGAGTATAGGCTGGACAATCTAAGAAAAAGTTATTTTCATCTTCAACCTTCTTAATGTCACAAAGATGACACACTCTTTCATCCCATAGTTAAAAAATCAATATAATTAAATAATTTTAAAAAACTATTTTTAAAATCTATTTCAAAAAATATATTTAACATAAAATATGTAAATTATTTTTTAAGTCAATTTAAAAATATATATATTATACATAAACAATGTAATTATTAGATAATTAAATTTGTTTATCTTTAATTGTTTTAACTATTTAATTATTTTAAAAAATAAAACATTTTAACTATTTAATTATATTGATTTTTGTAACTATTTAATTACATTGTTTTTTATTAAGTTTTATTTTTTAAACTATTTAATTAGATGGTTTATTATTAAGTTTTTTTTAAATTCACTTTATAAAAATTAAAATTTAATTTTTAACTATTTGATGATGATGATGATTAACTTCCATTAAAATTAAATTGGTTTATTGGATCTTAAGAGTGATTTTTTAGAATTTTGTTTCTATGTTCAAAAAGCATTAAGAGAAGCTTTCCAAGATCACCATACTTTTGTTGAGTTAAGAGGTTACGAAGGTTCGTAGTGTGACAAATATTTTGAGTATGAGATCTAATATGGGTATAGGTTGGACAATCTAAGGGAAAGTGCTTTCATCTTCAAACTTTTTCGTGTCATAAAGGTGACACTCTCTTTCATCCCATGACTTTTTAGGAATTGACCAATGTCCAGTTTCACTATAAAATTCGTGAGAATTTATTCTTATTTTAACAATGTTTATTTATTTTTTACGCTTCAAATAAATAAATAATTTTAATCTTCTAAATTAAAATTGATTTACATTCACTAATAATTTTAACACCTCGTTCAAAATCAATTAAATATTTCATTCTACTATTAAGTAATATGTCGACCCATTACTTGTTGTGCATATGCCTCAGTGGTTGGCTCTCTATTTTAGTGCGTATCCCACTTACCCCTAAGAAGCTTGGCTTCATATTTTATATCACAGTGTATTTTGACTTTAACCTGTGGTGGATGGTTGTTGGGTTTTGTTCTTTTGAGGTTTGATATATTGTGTAATTATATTGATATGTAAATGATAAGTATGAAATAAAGCTAAATGGGATTTGAAAAAAAATAATGTAACTTGTATTTTAAGATAGATTATTTAAATTTGAAATGAAGAGTGAAAAGTGAAAGTTTAAATAAGATAATTAAAAAATTATTTTATTTTATTTATGATAAAAAATATTAAATTCAACTTGTATTTTAAGATATATTATTTAAATTTGAAATGAAGAGTGAAAAGAGAAAGTTTATATAAAATAATTAAAAAAAAAAATTCTTTATTTTAGGATAGAAAATCTTAAATTTAACTTATAAATTTTTTTTTAAAGTTATTTATTAATTCAATAAAAATATGAAAAGAGACACCAAACCATATAAGTAAATGGGGAGGAAAGAAAGGAGATTTTATTATTAAAAAAAAGGTACAGTGATGGATCCAATATCTTGTTATGGTGAGATGGCTCCAACTTCTTCCTCTTTAGGGACATTTTCACATGCCTATGATCCTTTTCCTTAATCTCTCTATAGTGCAAATCTCTCTATAGTGCAAATTTTCACATGCCTATGATCCTTTTCCTTAATCATCCACAAGAAAATTGGACAAATTGATACAAAGGAACAAATTGAGTATTCCTTTGTATGAAAATAAAAACTTGTCCAAAATCAATCCAAGGGTTTAAAAACTAATATAATAACTCTCAATTACACATGAAGGAAGCCTTTTTATAGGCTTCTTGGACCTATATGAAGAACAAGTCCATATTTTAGTTTTTTTCTTAAGTATCCATGCTCTAGGTGTCTCACAAGTGATTAATATTGGAAAAATCAATTTAAGAGCATGTATGATCAAGTTTGATACAATCAATAAGGGAGCTATTGAGAATGGGCCAGTGTCAACGTTGAAAGCACTAGAGGTAGGACAATATGAGCAGTGTTTTAATTAGCCATGAAAATGCAATAATTTCCCAAAGTTTTGGGTCATTATGGTACCTTCAAATACAACGATCATGTTCTAATGCATTGTAGGGTTAGAATGCATTCTAGTGTTAGGACTACTTTGTACATGCAAGATAAATTCCTATAATAATATATTCCCCCTAATGTATGAGGTTAGTATTGCATCTCATCATGTACAAAATGCATTATGTTTTTTCTTCATCAAAATGGACTTTCGACGGCTTAGAAAGGAAGTCACGTGTGAGAAAAAATAGAAGGAAATCCCCTGTAAACATAGGAAAAAGGTAATATAGTTATCATTTCTTTCATGAGCCAGGACAACCCATGGTCATGCATGATTCAATTCAAGTACAACATATGACTGGATCATGGTACAAAAAAATGGGAAGGCCATGCTACAATATATACATCATATATATAAATTGATATATTGCTTGAGAAGAAAGAAAAAGTACATCGATCTCTTAATACATCCTTTGACATCAATGGTATAATGTTGCTAAAGTGAATTCCACAAAACTAAAGAAGATGAAGCCCCACAATTGAAAAAGGGCTTGAACATATGTAAGGAAATTAGTTGTTGGATAAAAATATCTCCAAATCAAAGATCTAATGTTAACTAAAAAGAACCTCAAAGGTTTGTGGTCTTATACTGGAGCTAGTACACTAACACTACTCAACTTGGTTAGTAATTAAAATCCCTCCTAGATGTGAGGTAACTCATTAATAATGAAAATGTGTGTCAAGGAATTGGTATGAACCTAACAATGTGAATAGATTATATTTGAATCGAAACAAAGAAATGAACCACCTAGTCAAGGGATAATGATAAAAATCCACTACCAATGTAAGGAAATCCACTAATGAGGAAAGTGGAGCCAAGGTGCCAATTATCTACATCAAATTGATAGGACAAATGTGTCATAGTCAATATGAGTAGATCCATTAAAAGAATGATAATGCCATCTCCCTTCAACCAACATAAGGTAAGAAGATTTGATAATGTTTGAAACATAGATTCAACTCAAGGGAACTGACCAAACATGGGAAGGGTGATGCAATGCATTCCTTGGCATGGAGAAATAAGGAAAATGCTAACATGGGTTGCATCCACTTAAAGGAAACCATGGGGTAATGACACATCCAAAGGTATGAATTTGTAACTACGAGTAAGAAACAATAAATGAATTGAAGAAACAAAGACTCCATTTTGATTAGAGAAATGGGCTTCAACAAAACTCAACGACCATAATTTCAATGGTTGTGTATGTTGCACAAAAAACTAAAGGTACCAAACATTTGGAACTATTTTGAGTCTAGGCATGGGAAAGGGGAGCATGATGGAGCAGATGCATGCATAAAAAGAGCATTACATAGGAAAGAAATGAAGTTCACTACTACTTCCCTCATTCAAGATGAAAAATCCATTGTTGAATGGTGTTCTTCAGTGATGGGAGAGGGAACAAGAACTCGTGAAGAACAATCACAAAATAAAGGAAATGTACATAGATAACTTTTGAAGGTGGTCATTGTAGATCAATCACAGTTGTATGAATGAAAAAAAATCTAGGGCACTTGTGGATTCCATTCAGTTAGAACATCAGACAATGAAATAGTTGAAATATGGATAAGAAAATAGTGAATCGACAGACTAGGTTGATAGATGGAATCATGTATCAGCCCCCATTGGTCAACGTATAACTATGGAATTATCCCAATTGGAGGACCAATCAAGTATTTCAATAGATTATGATCATGTCTCAGATCTTGTACTGACAGGTTCATTGAATCCTTCTATTAAATTTTGAATAACTAGAATTAATGTTTTATTCTTTGGTCATTAAGTGGACTCACATTTTGGCACTCCATTTTTTGCATGGCACATATACGTAGTGGTTTCCCTAAGAGATAATTAATGGGTCATTGATTATTGGTTGGAATGATGCTTAGAGGGAAAGCATACCCTCATGCGAACAATAACAAACTCCAAAGGAATTGAATTTTCGATTGGGTCGATGGTTATTAAAGGATAATATCTGACACGGGTTGAAAGAACAAGAAATAAAGGTGGTTATGTATTTCAACATTATAAACTAGGTCAAGTCGTATACCACTTTACAAACTTGGTTATTGGTACAAACCTCCAACTACAAACAATGCCAAGAAAGAACTCATCAAAGGTACGATGTACTTATTTCCTTACTCTGAGCATGAGAAGTTAATGGAAACCGTCAGTATTAGAATTTATCCCGATGGTCTACTTGGATGACCATATAGGTATGTAAAACGAATAATTTTGGCTTCATTTGACTATTGTTAAAATATTTGTAATGTTGTTAAAATATACCCCGCCTTAAAATATACCCATGCCATGCTTTTCTTTGCAATGCCTTACCTTTACTTGCCTTGCCTTGCCTTCACTTGACTTGCCTTTCCTTTCCTTCCCATCCCTTCACTTGACTTGCCTTGCATTGCCATCCCATAACTTGCCTTGCCTTACCTTGTCTTGCCTTCACTTGCCTTGCATTACCTTGCCTTGCATTACCTTGCCTTGCCTTGATTTTCCTTCACTTTCCATGACATGCCTTTCCTTGCCTTGCCTTGTCTTACCTTGCCATTCCTCGCCTTTCCTTTCCTTTCCATCCCATCACTTTCTTTTCCTTCACTTTCCATGCCATTCCTTCACTTTCCTTTCCTTTACTTGCCTTGCCTTGACTTCACTTGCATCGCCTTCACTTTCCATGACATTCCTTACCATTCCTTTCCTTTCCTTCACTTTCCATGTCTTGTCTTTTCATACCATTCCTTTCATTTCCTTCACTTTCCTTCACTTGCCTTTCTATTCACGCCTTTCCTTTCCTTTCCATGCCTTGCATTGCCTTGCCATGCCATTCCATGCATTTCCTTCACTTCCCTTTCCTTCACTTACCATGCCATGCTTTCCCATGCCTTGACTTCACTTTCCTTGCCTTTTCTTTCCATTGCTTTCCTTCACTTGTATTTCCTTCACTTACCTTCACTTGCCTTGCATTCACTTTCCTTCACTTGTCTTTCGTTCACTTCACTTTCCTTCACTTACCTTCACTTTACTTTCCTTGCCTTGCATTTACTTTCCTTGCCATTCATGCCTTGCATTTCCTTGCCATTCATGCCTTGCATTTCCTTGCCATTCATTCACTTTCCTTTCTTCACTTTCCTTCACTTGCCTTGCCTTCACTTTCCTTCACTTTCCTTACCTTCACTTGCCTTTCCTTCACTTATCTTGCCACCCATGCCTTGTCTTGACTTGACATTCATTCACTTCCCTTTCCTTTACTTTCCTTCACTTTCCTTGCAATGCCTTGCCATGCATTGCCTTTCCTTACCATGTCTTTCCTTGCCTTGTCATGGCATGCCTTACCTTTCCATTCCTTTATTTCACTTGTCTTGCCTTCACTTGCCTTCACTTGCCTTTCCTTGCCTTTCCTTGCCTTGTTTTCACTTTCCTTAACTTCACTTTCCATGCCTTTCATTTCCTTATCATGCCTTTCCTTACCTTTTCATGCCATTCATTTCCTTGCCATGCCTTTATTTCACTTGTATTTCCTTCACTTTCCTTGTCTTTCATTCACTTTCCTTTCCTTCACTTGACATTCCATGCCTTCCCATGCCTTGCCTTCACTTGCCTTGACTTGTCTTTCCTTCACTTTTCTTGCCTTCACTTGCCTTCACTTTCCTTTCCTTCACTTTCCTTCACTTTACTTTCCTTGCCTTGCCTAGGAATGCCTTTCCATTCATTCACTTACCTTGCCTTCACTTTCCTTCACTTTCCTTCACTTGCCTTTCTTTCACTTTCCTTCACTTTCCTTCACTTGCCTTGCCTTCACTTGCCTTGTCATTCATGCCTTTCCTTGCCTTACCTTGCCTTGCCATTCCATGTCTTCCTTTGTCTTTCCTTGCCTTTCCATTCTATGCCATGCATTTCCTTACCTTGCCTTGCCTTGCCTTTCCTTAGCGTGCCTTGCTTTCACTTTCCTTTCCTTCACTGTCCTTTCCTTTCCTTCACTTGTCATGCCATGCCTTCCATGCCTTCCCTTGCCTTCAAAAATGGTTTTTCGATGGACATAATGACAATGAAGGGGCCCCCATAGCTGAAAACCGGTGGTTCTATACATCCAATGCAACTGAAGGTTCACCCATCTGAGTCCCATTTTGAGTTTTATCGCAAGTTGCAACTCGCCTCCTCAATCCATTCAGGGACATGTGGCCAATTTGGTCCAGGGGCATAAAATCGAAATTGAGTGGCATACCAAAGTTCTATAAGCTCCCATAAGTCTATTTGGACAAGGAACACTCGACTACACTACCCACAATTTCCCGACACAATGCTCTTGAAAATCGACCTCCTCTTCAAAAATTGCACTATGCCTCATTGACCAAAACCCTAGTGCTAGAGATACTCCAAAAAACAAGTTTTTGGTGGATGGAATGAAAACAGAGGGCCCCCCCTAGCTAAAAACCAGAGCTTTGGATCCAATGTAACTGATGGTTCTCCCATCCGAGTCCCGATTTGAGTTTTATTGTGAGTTGCAACTCACCTCTTCAAGTCATTAAGGGACATATGGCCAATTTGGTCTGGGGGCATAAAATCCAAAACAACCGTCATAATGGAGTTATGTAAGCTCCCACAAGTCTATTTGGCTAAGAACCACTTGACTTCACTTCCCACAAATTCCCGACACAATGTTCTTGAAAATCGACCTCCTCTTTAGAAATTGCACTATGCCTCATTGACCAAAACCCTAGTACCGTAGATACTCCAGCAAATGTTTTTTTTGTGAAAAGAATGATAGTAGAGGGGCCCCCTAGTTGAAACTCGATGCTTTGAATCCAATACAACTAACGGTTCTCCCATCCGAGTCTCGGTTTGAGTTTTATCATGAGTTGCAACTCTTCTCTTCAAGCCATTGAGGGACATCTGGACAATTTGGTCTAGGGGCATAAAATCCAAACCGAGTGACATAACAAAGTTTCCTAAGCTCCCACAAGTCTATTTGGCCAAGGCCCACATGACTACACTACCCACAAATTCCTGACATAGTGTTATTGAAAATCAACCTCATCTTTAGAAATTGCACATGCCTCATTGACCAAAACCCTAGTGATGAAGATACTCCAACAAACATTTTTCTGGTGGAACAAATGACAGCAGAGAGGCTCCCCTAGTTGAAACCTGGTTCTTTTGATCCATTGCAACTAATGGTTCTCCCATCCGAGTCCCGGTTTGAGTTTTATCATGAGTTGCAACTCTCCTCTTCAAGCCATTGAGGGACATGTGGACAATTTGGTCCAGGGGCATAAAATCCAAACCGAGCGGCATAACAAAGTTTCATAAGCTCCCAAAATTCTATTTGGCCAAGGCCCACATGAATACACTACCCATAAATTCCCGACACAGTGTTCTTGAAAATCAACATTCTCTTCAGAATTTGCACATGCCTCATTGACCAAAACCCTAGTGTTGGAGATACTCCAACAAACGGTTTTCCGGTGGATGGAATAACAGTGAAGCCCCCCCTAGATGAAACCCAGTACTCTGGATCCAATGCAACTAACAATTCACCCATCTGAGTCTTGGTTTGCATTTTATCGCGAGTTTCGACTCACCTCCTCAAGTCATTCAAGGACATGTGGCCAATTTGGTCTGGGGGAATAAAATCCAAACCGAGCGACATAATGAAGTTCTGTAAGATCCCACAAGTCTATTTGTCCCAGGTCCGTGTGAATAAACTACCCACAAATTCATGACATAGTGTTGTTGAAAATCGACCTCCTCTTTGGAAATTGCACGATGCCTCATTGAGCAAAACAATGGAATTCTCATGCAAGTATTTTTATATAAGATATATGTGATAACAAGTTGTAGAATTGCATGCTTAATGAATCCTTTGATTGTAATTTTTATGCATTAAAATTGTTCATTTAGTACAAGGAATTGAAAGAAAAGGCATGGCAGGGAAAGGCATGGCATGGTATGGAAAGGCATGGCATGGAAAGGCATGTAATGATATGGAAAGGCATGGCATGGAAAGGAATGACATGTTATGAAAATGAAAGGCATGGAAAAGGCAAGGCATGACATAGAAAAGTAAAGGAAATGCATACCATACCATACCATACCATGGCAAGGCATACCATATGTAACACCCCTAGCCACCTGTTGGGCAATGGCACTTAAAAATTTCTTGTTATGATACCAATTATCAACAATTCAAACAAAATTACTCTGATACAACTCTGTCACTAATCAAATCATATAATTACTCTCCAACACATGATTATATACATATTCATAAAACAAATTATACACAATCATAATAGAATCATACATGCAAAATAAACAGTATAAACACATGACAACAATTGCAAAATATGATTAAACAAACAAATTGGCACTTATCTTTGAATAAATTATACCAACTGCATGTAGACCTTCCACGTTCATCCCAGCCTTAGACCACACTGTTCATAAATCTAAATAGTGGGTCACCCCCGAGATGGGGCTAGACTCCACTTGGGTAAGGGTTCCCAACTAGGCTAAAGTATCTCACTCAACAGGAACTCAGTCACGAATAACTCAATCATGGGTGACTCAAACACAGGAAAGTTCATCACAGATGCTAATTCACGCTAACAACCTATAATCTCTCATTCCCCACATGCATGTCCCACCCCAGGAAGTGTTCCCCTTCTCTGCTCAATATTTCTTCGATTTCCCCACTTCCCTTCCAGGGCTTTAGGAACAGGCCAGACAAGAAGTCTTAGAGCCCCGTCGTTGTAGTTTGAAACTCAAGAAATAATTCCCAACAATTCTCTCACCTGGAGAGAATGAAAAGTCTCATGGGCCTAAAAACCCGTCTCTTCATTCTATCTCTCCAAGCTAAGCCATGTACATGTATCTACGATAGTAATCAGTAGAATTACTCATCTCAGTAACAGTCGGGTTCATGAAAACAATAGCTGGGTTCAACTCATGGTTCAATTCTATGATAGAACAGTCGATTCATGATTCCCCAATGATAGTCGAATGATCCAAAATATGAAAAGATGAAATATACCAGAATGGACTAAGTCTAAACTATTTGACTGCATGTTCCCAACTTGACAATTGTCAGGTTGAGAACTACCTTCATTCCACAACATGTTCCCAACTTGACACTTTTCGTTCAGAACTTCCTTCAGTCCACATGTCCCCTTCTTGGAACTTAGGATATAATAATATATCCTTACTTTACACTTCTTAAGAAATGTTAATATAATATTCCTTTTTGTCTTGAAGCCCCTTTAACCTAGCCCCCTTAACCTCATCTAGTGGAGATTAATCCCCCCGAACTCTTTTACGTGGTCGGTTTTCCGCAGTGATGTATTTTTTATTATATTTTCATGTGATTACATTTACAACCTTAGTACAAAAGTATTGATATTTTTCATCCAAGCTCACCAACCTCAAAACATAAAGCTTGTGTACTAAACCAGTGCGCGTGGAACTGTTGGGTTGTGTGCACTCTTTCTTCAGTGCACCACCCTCTTGCCCTTACACAGGTGTTTTTTACATCATGACATATATACAAAAGGATTCTCTGGCCTTCAAAACCTGTGCACTAGGCTTGTGCGCGTTGAATCCAGGTTTGCGCGCATTTTCCTTTAGTGCACCATCCTTTCACACTTACACATGTGCGCACTGCATATGTTAATTTGTTTCAATTTCAATGCTCCGTTCTTGTGTACTTACACAGGTGCATGCAAAAACATTTAAATTGCATGTTGTATCAATATGCGGTAGTGCGCAGTCCTATGGTGTGATATTCCCGTGCACTAACTTAATGCACATAAAACCAAACTAAAGTTTTATACTATCATCTCACCAGCTTATAAGTATAGTACAATTACATGGATATTTATACTTTTTGGTTCATACTAGGGGTATCACACCATATCATACCATACCATACCAAGGCAAGGCAAGGCAAGGCAAGGCATACCATACCTTGCCTTGCCTTGCATACCATACCATACCATACCATACTATGCAAGGCAATGGCAAGGCAAGGCAAGGCATACCATACCATACTAGACCATACCATTTACATTGTCAATGCATACCATTGTCATTGCCAATGCATATCATAACATACCATACAAGGCAATGGCAAGGCAGTGCATACCATACCATACCATACCATACCATATTGTTTCCATTGCCATTGCCATTGCCACTGCTAATGCATGCCATACCATACCATACCATTTCCATTTCCATTGCCACTGCTAATGCATACTATACCATACCATACCATTTTCAATGCATATCATACAATGGCAAGGCAATGCATACCATTTCCATTGCTAATGCATACCATACCATACCATGCAATACCATTTCCAATGCATACCATACAAGGAAATGGAAAGTAAATTCATACCATACCATACCATACCATTTCCACTGCCATTTCCAATGCCAATACATACCATACTACACCATACCATTTCTAATGCATACCATACAATGGCAAGGCAATGCATACCATTTCCAATGCATACCATTGTCATTGCCATTTCCATTTCCATTGCATACAATGGCAAGGAAATGCATACCATTTCCATTGCTAATGCATACCATACCATACCATACCATACCATACAAGGCAATGGAAATGAAATGCATACCATACCATACCCTACCATTTCGAATTCCAATGCATACCATACCATACAATGGAAAGGAAATGCATATCATTGACAAGCCATTGCTAATGATACGATTTCCAATGCATACCATTGTCATTGTCATTGAATACAATGGAAAGGAAATGCATACATTTGTTGATGCATACCATACAATGGCAAGGAAATGCATACCATTTCCATTAACAATGCATACCATTTCCATTTCCATTGCATACAATGGCAAGGCAATGCATACCATTTCCATTTCCAATGTGTACCATACAATGGCAAGGAAATGCATATCATTGCCATTGTCAATTCATACCATACCATACCATTTCCAATGCATACCATACAAGGCAATAGCAAGACAATGAAAACCATACAATGGCAAGGAAATGCATACCATTTCCATTGCCGATGCATACCATACCATATCATTGTCAATGCATACCATACAAGGAAATTGCAAGGAAATGCATACCATTTCCATTGCCAATGCATACCATACCATACCATACCATTGTCAATGCATACCATACAAGGAAATTGCAAGGAAATGCATACCATACAATGGCAAGGCAATGCATACCATTTCCATTGTCATTTCATACAATGGCAAGGAAATGCATATCATACAATGGCAAGACAATGCATACCATTGTCATTACCATTGCATACCATTTCCATTGTCAATGCATACCATTTCTAATGCATACCATACCATACCATACCATTGTCAATGCATACCATACAAGGCAATGAATACCATACCATACCATACAAGGAAATGGCAAGGCAATGCATACCATACCATATCACACCATACCATACCATTGACATTGTCATTTCCAATACCAATGCATACCATACCATACCATACCATACCATACCATTGTCAATGCATACCATACAATGGAAAGGAAATGCAAACCATTTCCAATGTATACCATTTCCATTGCCAATGCATACCATACCATATCATTGCCAATGCACACCATTTACATTTCCAATGCATACCATAACATACCATACCATAACATGCAAGGCAAGACAATACATACCATATCATATGATACCATACCATACAAGGCAATGGCAAGGCAAGGCATACCATACCATGTAAATGCAAGGAATACCATACCATACCATACCATACCATACCATACCATGGAAAGGCAAGGAAAGACATACCATACCATGGAAAGGAAAGACAATGCATGGGATGGCAAGGGAAGGTATGACATGTCCTAGATGGCATGGCATGTTAAGGCAAGGAAATGCATGGTATGGCATGGGATGGTAAGGCAATGCATGGAAATGCATGGTAGGGAAAGGCAATGTCATGGTATGGCTTGGCAATGTAGGGCAATGTCGTGGCATGGCAATGACATGCCATGGCATGGCTTGGAAGGCATAGCAATTTTGTCTTGAATATTCTAGGGCTTTATGTCTTGAATATTGTAGGGTTGTCATGTGTCATCTTGCATTTCAGCAAGCATTTATTATCTAAACCCTAGTTTAGCCTTGCATTTTCATCCCCCTTTCATTTAATTATTACTTGTGTTAAGGGTCGTTATATTTATCTTGTTATAACTTAGTTAATATCATTTATTGGCTTGGCGAGGAAAGACAATGTAAATTTGTATTTATTTTTATATAGGTTAAAATGGGAAAGTATATGACAAGGCATGGGAAGCTACATGACAATGGCATCACATGGCATGGTTTGGAAAGGCATGGCAATGGCATGCCATGGCATGTCTTGGCAAAGCATAGCATTGGCATGATATGGAAATGGCATGGCATGGCATGGATTGGCAAGGTATGGAAATGGCATGGAATGGAAAGGTCTGACAATGGCATGGAAATGGCAATGGCATGGCATGAAATGAATTGGAAAGGAATGACAATGGCATGGCATCAACATGTTTCTGGGATTGGGTTTGGAAGTTTTCTTTGTTGCTTGTGTTATCTAACCCAAAAATTGGGTAGGAATGTGCAATAAACTCCCATAGATGGTGAAGGGGAAATAATAATGGTTTCAAGTCTCCCTGGAGGAATTTTGGTAGCATAGCATTACTTTCTATAGTGTATCATGAAATGTAACCTTAAAACCTTTATTTTAGATGGAACATGATACCCATTCTAAGATATAGTTTCCATGTGAACTCTCTCATTCTATTGATCAAAATCAATAAGTTTAGTGGACATCATGGACGACTGAGTACATGTTATTAATAATTGATTCGTTTAACAAAATTTACATATACCCATTACACAATCTAAACAAACATGTACATCAATGAGTCCTTGACTAGTCTTTTTGGCATTTATGAAGGGTTACATATAAATCAAATAATTTTATATATGTCATGCATAGAAAGAGGGGAATAATGTGTGTTCCCTAGAAAATAACATTGAGCTGAAATTGTTAAGAAGTTTACAATTATGTAGAAGATAAATGAGAAAATTTATTTCTATAATAAATTATTGTAATATGTCATTTTTAAGGTCACAATATTTTCAAGTGACCACTATTTGAGTGTGGATT
>JASDQU011103428.1:58332-70726 GCA_032191745.1 Picea mariana
AGTGAAGGAAAATAAAGGCGAGGCAAGGTAATGCAAGGCAAGTGAAGGCAAGACAAGGTAAGGCAAGGCAAGTTATGGGATGTCAACAAAAGGCAAGTTGACACCAAATGCAATCCTCAGAGCACGATCGCGATCACCAGGAACTTCTTTAACTTTGGCCTGAAGAGTATCAATACCCTTCTATCTTCCAATCGAAAGATCTGCACCCATAGTTCACTCCGCACAATCCTCCTCTCCTTCTCTCGGAGGATCGGAACTCCGCTACTCGCGAGTTCAACCTTTATGCGTTACCTCCTCGGATCCCCGAGACCCGAGATGTGTCAGTCAACGCTGACTTTCTTCCCCTGCTATCGGAACCTCGGACTTTCTCCCTTCGCCGATCGTAGTGCTAAATATTTGGAGTTCAAACTCCCGAGATCCGACGCGCCGAGATGCCGACAACTCACGATCTCGCTTCCTCGCATCCTCGCTACTCACGGGACCAATTTCTCGGCCCTTCAACTCCTGAGACCCGATGTCCTGAGATCACCTGCCACGTCACCTGGATATGGCCCACACTATACATGAAATTGTCGGGACGTCGCTTCTCGCCTTCTCGTGACTCCCGTGGCCAAGCTTTTCGCCCTTTCCTCGCAAACTCCCGATATGCTGATTCGCGAATCGATCTATACTCCTCATGATCCCGATCAATGGCTCCTGCTTCCCCGAGCTTCAAACTTTCTCCACGCTTGCACGATGGCTTCCTTGCACTTCTGCAAGACCCCAACCTCGGATTCCCACGACTCCTCCTCAGAGAATTCCGACGGCTCGTTCAAATTTCAATTTGGGACAAGCGCTTACTCCATGAAGTCCTGTCCAACTGCACGCAAGTTTCCATCACTTGCTCAAACACTTCCAGCACAACCTCTCTGTGCAGTCCTTCGATGAACTCAAAGGTTTTTCTCTCCTGAGCCTCGCGACTTCAATTCCCTCCGGATATCTCCTTGCACGCACCCTTTGTGGCAACTCTTCAATCCCGACTAAGTGATGAAATATTTGATCCTGCGCACTCCTACAACAGAAATCCTTCAACTCTTTGCTCAGAATCGCAACTCTGAGTATTCTTCTAGCCTGTGCATGCCTTGCACGGCTTCAGTGCCAAATCTGCACTTCTGAGATGAATGAGGACAAAAGCTATCTCTAAGTAAACCCTGCAGTCACGCACTCCTTGCGGACAAATTCAACTGCACTCCTTGCAGGAACCTTCTGGCTCACTTAGAGAAACAATTGAAACTCATTCACTCGATCTCTCAGACTTCAGTTTCGAAACATGAAATCACATACACAACACATAAAAGAAAATGTATGACAAGAAGCAAATAGTCATGAGCATAACATCAATACACAGAGAAAAGACACATAACCATGGAATTGAATCAAAGTTTTCCCATTAATTCAATATCTGTACATGGAAGTTCTTCATACAGTTCTCTGCTTTCTCTTTTGCTCTCCTACTTCTTCAATAATTATTTTACAATTTACAAAGGAGGGTGTCTATATCCGTTTTCCCTCTCTAACTCTAAATCTATCAAATCTAGAATTAAATTTTTATCTAACAGCATTAAATCTATTAAATGCCTCAGCTACCTAAGGACGAGAGCTTAAAGGATCAAGGTCCATTTATAATATACAAAGTGTGCTTCATTAAATCCACATATTTAATGTTTGGCGCAACAAATATCAAGGTGTTTCAAAATTTGTGATGGCGCTGTCCAACTGTCTTCCACTCCACGCTAGCTCGCTTGATGGGTTGTCGATGCTCCTGCATCATACTCCCTCGCTTGAAAATTTTCATGGTCTCCTGTCCATGAGCTCCTGCACGGTCCATCCATGCCTTTGGATAACTGATTCCGTCTCCCAGCTGGCATCTTCCACTGGGTGGTTCTTCCATTTGACCAGATACTCAAAATACTGCTTTCGCCTGGTCTTCTTTCCCACTCGCTTGTCCAGTATGCACTCCATCTGGGGCTTCTCTGCAACTGGTAATTGCTTCTGCCACTGGACCACTGGTTCATCAGTTCCAGCTTCTACTTCTCTAGCCCTATATGGATATAAATATGCTACATTGAATATCGGAGATATCCCGATGCCATCCAGCAACTCAAACTCGTATGCATTCTCCCCGAATTTCTTCAGGACTCTGCATGGCCCGATTTTCTTCATCTTTAGTTTGTTGTATGTTCCCCTCGGGAACCTTCCTTTCCTCAAGTGTGCGAGAACTAGATCGCCAACTTCAAACTGAAGTTGTCTCCGATGCTGATCTGCTCTGCGCTTGTACTCCCGATTTGAGTCAATCAATTGTTGCTTCACCTTACTGTGAAGTTCCCTCATCGCTTTAGCGAACTCTTCTGCACTAGCGCTGCTAGTCGCAGTCTGTTCTGACTCCCTGAATTCAGATACTCCTCTCGGTTGTGTCCCATACACAATCTGAAATGGAATTATCCCAGTACTTCGATTCACCGAATTGTTGTACGCGAACTCTGCCTGTGGCAATATGTTGTCCCAACTAC
Source organism: Picea mariana (assembly GCA_032191745.1). NCBI lineage: Eukaryota > Viridiplantae > Streptophyta > Pinopsida > Pinales > Pinaceae > Picea > Picea mariana. Next base: position 60,882 of record JASDQU011103428.1, read on the forward strand.
CATGGTGCTCTGTCACCAAGCTTCTCAACAAGTCCCCTAGACTTCTATTGACCACTTCGATCTATCCGTCTGTCTGTGGATGGTAAGCTGAACTAAAAGCCAAATTAGTCCCTAGCTTCTTCCATAGCGTCCTTCAGAAATGACCTATGAATTTCGTATCCCTGTCCGAGACTATGCTTCTCGGCAATCCATGAAGCCTGACAACCTCTTTGAAAAACAAGTTTGCGATGTGGGTCGCATCGCTGGTCTTTTGACACGGAATGAAATGTGCCATCTTCGAAAACCTGTCCACTACCACAAAGATGGAATCAACCCCTCTCTGTGTCCTTGATAAACCCAATACAAAATCCATGCTAATTGCCTCCCATGGCCTCTCTGGTATGGGCAATGGCTGATAAAAACCCGTGTTCTGCTTCCGGCCTTTTGAATGCTGATAAATTCTACACCTGTTGACAAACCTTTTTACATCTTCTCGCATGCCCAGCCAAAAATACGATTCGCTCAGCTTCGTCAATGTCTTGTCATGTCCAAAATGACCTGCTAATCCTCCACTGTGCTTCTCTTTCAGCAGATTCTCCCTCATGGAGCAATTCAGAATGCACAGTTGATTGCCCTTGAACAACAATCCCTCCTGGATCATATAATCTATCCATGGGCTCCGATCCCTGAGAACGGGATTTTCAGCAGCTTCATACACTTCCCCAAAATCTGCATCTCCTGCATACATGTCTTTCAGATTTTCAAAACCCAATGTTTTGACTCTGAACTCCTGCAACAACAAACATTTTCTGCTCAAAGCATCAGCCACTTTGTTAGCAGTCCCTGAAATGTGTTTGATCACAAATGTGAAATTCTGCATGTACTCTACCCATTTTGCATGTTTCTGGTTCAACTTCTCCTGTTGACTCACAAACTGCAATGCATGATTATCGCTGTACAGAACAAATTCCTTGGGTATCAATTAATGCCTCCACTTCTTTAATGCTTGTATGATAGCATAAAATTCTTTATCATACGTGGAGTATTTCAGCTTTGCTTCATCCAGCTTCTCGCTGAAATATGCAACTGGTCTGTCATCCTGACTCAAGACCGCTCCTATGGAAAACCCACTGGCATCACACTTCACTTGGAAGGTCTTCTGAAAGTATGGCAACACCAACACTGGTTGCTCTGTGATCTTCCGCTTCAACAGCTTGAAGATCCTTTCAGCCTCGGCTATCCAATGAAAAGACTTGTGCCGCTTCTTCACCGTGTCCATCATTGTTGCACTAATTCCACTAAAATTCCTGATGAACTTTCGGTAGAAGCTAGCTAATCCGTGGAATCTCCTCACCTCGAAAACATTTCTCGGTGATGGCCAATTCTTGATCACTTCCACCTTTTCAGGATCCATCTTCAACTCATTCGCTGATATGAAAAAACCCAAATAAATGAGCTCCGTCTTCATGAAGGAACATTTCTTCATGTTGACCAACAAATTCTCCTGCTGTAGTTTCCTCATTACTGTAGCCAAATGATTTAAATGTTCAGCCTTGGTCTTACTGAAAATCAGTATGTCGTCCAGATATGCAACTACAAATTTCTCAATGAATTCCCTCAGGACTTCATTCATCAGCCTCATGAATGTGCTCGGTGCATTTGTCAAGCCAAATGGCATGACCAACCATTCGTACAATCCTTCGTTTGTCTTGAATGTTGTCTTCCATTCATCTCCTTCCCTCATGCGAATCTGGTGATATCCGCTCTTCAGATCAATTTTTGAAAAATAATTTGCCCCACTCAGGCAATCCATCAGATCATCCATTCTCGGCAGTGGAAATCTGTATCTGATGGTGATTTTATTTATCACTCTGGAGTCTGTACACATTCTCGAGCCTCCATCCTTCTTCGGACTGAGCACTGTTGGAACAACACATGGACTTAGGCTCTCCCTGACCAATCCTTTATCCAGCAGATCCTGTACCTGCCTTTTGACCTCCTCATTTTCCTGCGGCGTCAATCTGTACGCAGCCTTGTTTGGTAAACTTGCTCCGGGTATGAGATCAATGTGATGACTCACACTCCTCATCGGTGGCAACGAACAAGGTAGTTCACCCATGATGATATCAGCGAACTCTCCCAGCAGTTCCTGAATCTCATCCGGCAAGTCATCCACTCTTGTGCTAGTCAGGACAATTCTTAGCTTCCTGACCACAAAGAATTGTGGATCTTCCTTCTTCTCCATCTCTGTGAGAAGTTCCTTCCCACTCATGAGAAGTATGGTATTGCTTACTTCCGACTTTACCTCCTTATCCTTTATCGGAAGTAATTTGTGTGTCATCCCATCCTTCTCCAAGGTGTATGTGTTCATCCTCCCATCGTGAACCACATTTCGATCATACTGCCATGGTCTACCCAATAATACATGACAGACATCCATGGGAATGACATCACATAGGACCTTATCCCTATATTCACCCATCTTGAAATCAACTAAACATTGTTTAGTGACACTCACCTGATGTCCCTTATGCAGCCATGAAACCTTGTATGGACTCGGGTGATCAGTCGTGTCCAGCTCTAATTTCTCCACCATCTCGGTTGAAATGAGATTATCGGTGCTTCCGCTGTCCACAATGACCTTGCATTTCCAGCCCTTGGTCTTGCATGTGGTCCTGAACAGTCTGGTTTTCTGAGCTGTGTCCTCCACCTCTTTCTCGGGTGTTAAGAGAACTTTGTGAACCGTTAGTGACTTCCCACTTCCGGTGTCTTCATTCTCAACATCATGCCTCTGCGCCTTAGTGATGTGAGTTTCTCCTCTGTCTGGTTTCCTGTCTGGACAATCAACGACCTTGTGTCCATCCTTTCCACATGTGAAACATGTGATGATTCCTTCTCTACCTCTTCCCCTACCTCTGGTACGAGGAAAAGTGTATGTATCGGCATACCCGCCATCCTGCTCTATATGTTGTCTCCTCGGATCAGCATATTGTTGTCCTCGCTGTGAGGTTCCACCTCTCTCAATGTTACCCTGAGGTTTCTTCCATTCCTCCTTGGGCTTCTGGTATTTGTCCTGGGCAATTGCCTTGCCTCTGGGCTGACTTCTGCCTCACCCTCGCTGACCTTTCTTACGGTTCAGCTTTTCTTCGGATTTCAGAGCCATATGATAAGCATCCTCCACCGTCCTGATGGTTACCATGCTTAATTCATCTTGAATGTTGTATCTCAGACCATTCAAATATCTGGCTACCTTCTCATCATCGCTCTCCCGATGACTTGCTCTGATGTTGAGCTTGTAAAACTCTTCGGTGTACTCCTTCACCGTCATCAACTTCTGTCTCAGGTTTTGCATTCACCTGAACAGTGTGATCTGATAATCTCTTGGGATGAATTTCGCCTTCATCTTAGCAATCATCTGATCCCAGCTTTTAATCTTCTGCTTGCCTTTGGAATGCCTATCCGTCTGTAGTTCGTCCCACCATAATGTTGCATGTCCTTTCAACTTGGTAACATCATGTCTTACTTTTTTATCCTCTTCGATATCCTCATAATCGAAGTAGGTATCAAGAGCTCTGATCTAGTCCAACAACTCTTCTGCATCCAGGCTTCCTTCATAGACTAGAATGTCCATTTTGGTCTTGGAACTCATCCTGGTGATGGCTTTTATTAATCACTCTGTTGAGGCGTCCTCTGCTGTGACTTCTTCTTCGTGTCCAGCTTCCTCTTCCACCTCGGAATCACTAAGATCCCCTGCGCCAACTCCGCATATCTGCGCTGTCTCCATCTCCTCGAGTCTTGCTCGGAGATCTCTCATCTGTCGCTCCATCTCTGGATTTCCTGCTGGCCTGCCTCTTCTTCGCGCATCCCTATGCTCCGGACCAGGTGACTGCCTTTCTCTTTTGGGCGGCATGATGAATTCTATTCTCTTCTACAAAGATACTCCCGCTCTGATACCACAAATGATGCCAACCGCACTCCTCAGAGAATGATCACGATCACCAGGACCTTCTTTAACTTTGGCCTGAAGAGTATCAATACCCTTCTATCTTCCAATCGAAAGATCTGCACCCACAATTCACTCCACGCAATCCTCCTCTCCTGCTCTCAGAGGATTGAAACTCCGCTACTCGCGAGTTCAACCTTTACGCGTTACCTCCTCGGATCCCCGAGACCCGAGATGTGTCAGTCAATGTTGACTTTCTTCTCCTACTATCGGAACCTCGGACTTTCGCCCTTCGCCGATTGTAGTGCTAAATATTTGGACTTCAAACTCCCGAGACACGACGCGCCGAGATGCCGACAACTCGCGATCTCACTTCCTCGCGTCCTCGCTACTCACGCGACCAATTTTTCGGCCCTTCAACTCTTGAGACTCGATGTCCCAAGATCACCTGCCACGTCACCTGGCTATGGCCCACACTATACACAAAATCGTCGGGATGTCGCTTCTCTCCTTCTCGCGACTCCCGTGGCCAAGCCTTTCGCCCTTTCCTCGCGAACTCCTGATATGCCGATTCACGAATCAATCTATACTCCTCGTGATCCCGATTAATGACTCATGCTTCCCTGAGCTTCGAACTTTCTCCACGCTTGCACCATGGATTCCTTGCACTTCTGCAAGACCCCAACCTCGGATTCCTGCGACTCCTCCTCAGAGAATTCCGACGGCTCGTTCAAATTTCAATTTGGGACAAGCGCTTACTCCATGAAGTCCTGTCGAACTGCATGCAAGTTTCCAGTACTTGCTCAAACACTTCCATCATAGCCTCTCTGTGCAGTCCTTTGATGAACTCAAAGGCTTGTCTCTCTTGAGCTTCGCGACTTCAATTCCCTCCGGATATCTCCTTGCACGCACCCTTTGCGGCAACTCTTCAATCCTGACTAAGTGATGAAATATTTGATCCTGCGCACTCCTGCAGCAGAAATCCTTCAACTCTTTTCTCAGAATCGCAACTCTGAGTCTTCGTCTAGCCTACGCACACCTTGCATGGCTTCGGTGCCAAATCTGCACTTCTGATATGAATGAGGACAAAATCTATCTCTAAGCAAACCCTGCAGTCATGCACTCCTTGCAGACAAATTCAACTGCACTCCTTGCAGGAACCTTCTGGCTCACTTAGAGAAACAATTGAAGCTCATTCACTCGATCTCTCAGACTTCAGTTTCGAAACATGAAATCACATACACAGCACATAAAAGCAAATGTATGACAAGAAGCAAATAGTCATGAGCATAACATCAATACACAGAGAAAAGACACATAACCATGGAATTGAATCAAAGTTTTCCCATTAATTCAATATCTGTACATGGAATTTCTTCATACAGTTCTTTGCTTGCTCTTCTGCTCTCCTGCTTCTTCAATAATTATTTTACAATGTACAAAGGAGGGTGTCTATATCCGTTTTCCCTCTCGAACTCTAAAGCTATCAAATCTAGAATTACATTCTTATCTAACAGCATTAAATCTATTAAATGCCTCAGCTACCTAAGGACGAGAGCTTAAAGGCTCAAGGTCCATTTACAATATACAAAGTGTGCTTCATTAAATCCACATATTTAATGTTTGGCTCAACAAATATCAAGGTGTTTCAAAATTTGTGCTGGCGTTGTCCAGCTGTCTTCTGCTCCACGCTGGCTCGCTTGATGGGTTGTCGATGCTCCTGCATCACAAGTCAAGTGAAGGGATGGGAAGGAAAGGAAAGGAAAATCAAGTGAAGGCAAGGCAAGGCAAGTAAAGGTAAGGCATTGCAAAGAAAATCATGGCATGGGTATATTTTAAGGCAGCGTGTATTTTAACAACATTACAAATATTTTAACAATAGTCAAAATGAATCCAAAATTATTCGTTTTACATACCTATATGGTCATACAAGTAGACCACCAGGATAAATTCTAATACTGACGGTTTCCATTAACTTCTCATGCTCAGAGTAAGGAAAGAAGTACATCATACCTTTGATGAGTTCTTTATTGGCATTGTTTGTAGTTGGAGGTTTGTACCAATAACCAAGTTTGTAAAGTGGTATATGACTTGACCTAGTTTATAATGTTGAAATACATAACCACCTTTATTTATTGTTCTTTCAACCTGTGTCAGATATTATCCTTTAATAGCTATCGACCCAATTGGAAATTCAATTCCTTTAGAGTCTGTTACTATTCGCATGAGAGTATGATTTCCCTCTAAGCATCGTTCCAACCAATAATCAGTGACCCATTAATTATCTCTTGGGAAAACCACTATGTATATGTGCCCTGCAAAAAATGGAGTGCTAAAATGTGAGTCCACTTAATGACCAAAGCATAAAATATTAATTCTAGTTATTCAAAATTTAATAGAAGGATTCAATGAACCTATCAGTACAAGATCTGAGACATGATCATAATCTATTGAAATACTTGATTGGTCCTCCAATTGGGATAATTCCATAGTTATACATTGACCAATGGGGGGTGATACATGATCCCATCTATCAACCTGGTCTGTCGATTCACTATTTTCTTGTTCATATTTCAACTATTTCATTGTATGATGTTCTAACTGAATGGAATCCACAAGTGCCCTAGATTGTTTTTCATTCATACAACTGTGATTGATCTACAATGACCACATTCAAAAATTATCTATGTACATATCATTTCTTTTGTGATTGGTCTTCAGGAGTTCCTGTTCCCTCTCCCATCACTGAAGAACACCATTCAACAATGGATTTTTCATCTTGAATGAGGGAAGTAGTAGTGAACTTCATTTCTTTCCTCTTATGCATGCATCTGCTCCATTATGCTCCCCTTTCCTGTGCCTAGACTCAAAATAGTTCCAAATGTTTGGTACCTTTAGTTTTTTGTGCAACATACACAACCATTGAAATTATGGTCATTGAGTTTTATTGAAGCCCATTTCTCTAATCAAAATGGAGTCTTTGTTTCTTCAATTCACTTATTGTTTCTTACTCATAGTTACAAATTCATACCTTTGGATGTGTCATTACCCCATGGTTTCCTTTAAGTGGATGCAACCCATGTTAGCATTTTCCTTATTTCTCCATGTCAAGGAATGAATTGCATCACCCTTCCCATGTTTGGTCAGTTCCCTTGAGTTGAATCTATGTTTCAAACATTATCAAATCTTCTTACCTTATGTTGGTTGAAGGGAGATGTCATTATCATTCTTTTAATGGATCTACTCATATTGACTATGACACATTTATCTTATCAATTTGATGTAGATAATTGGCACCTTGGCTCCACTTTCCTCATTAGTGGATTTCCTTACATTGGTAGCGGATTTTTATCATTATCCCTTGACTAGGCGGTTCATTTCTTTGTTTGGATTCAAATATAATCTATTCACATTGTTAGGTTCATACCAATTCCTTGACACACATTTTCATTATTAATGAGTTACCTCACATCTAGGAGGGATTTTAATTACTAACCAAGTTGAGTAAAAAATGCCTGCCATGTTCAACTTTAGTTCATAACCACATGTGGACAATCATACCCAATAGTGTTAGTGTACTAGCTCCAGTATAAGACCACAAACCTTTGAGGTTCTTTTTAGTTAACATTTGAGCTTTGATTTGGAGATATTTTTATCCAACAACTAATTTCCTTACATATGTTCAAGCCCTTTTTCAATTGTGGGGCTTCATCTTCTTCAGTTTTGTGGAATTCACTTTAGCAACATTATACCATTGATGTCAAAGGATGTATTGAGAGGTTGATGTACTTTTTATTTCTTCTCAAGCAATATATCAATTTATATATATGATCTATATATTGTAGCATGGCCTTCCCATTTTTTTGTACCATGATCCAGTCATATGTTGTACTTGAATTGAATCATGCATGACCATGGGTTTTCCTGGCTCATGAAAGAAATGATAACTATATTACCTTTTTCCTAAGTTTACAGGTGGTTTCCTTCTATTTTTTCTCACACGTGACTTCCTTTCTAAGCCGTCGAAAGTCCATTTTGTTGAAGAAAAAACATAATGCATTTTGTACATGATGAGATGCAATACTAACCTCATACATTAGGGGGAATATATTATTATAGGACTTTATCTCGCATGTACAAAGTAGTCCTAACCCTAGAATGCATTCTAACCCTACAATTCATTAGAACATGATCATTGTATTTGAAGGTACCATAATGACCCAAAACTTTGGGAAATTATTGCATTTTCATGGCTAATTAAAACAATGCTCATATTGTCCTGCCTCTAGTGCTTTCAACATTGACACTAGCCCATTCTCAATAGCTCCCTTATTGATTGTGTCAAACTTGACCATACATGCTCTTGAATTGAATTTTCCAATATTAATCACTTGTGAGATAGCTAGAGCATGGATACTTAAGAAAAAAACTAAAATATGGACTTGTTCTTCATATAGGTCCAAGAAGCCTATAAAAAGGCTTCCTTCATGTGTAATTGAGAGTTATTAGATTAGTTTTTAAACCCTTTGATTGATTTTGGACAGGTTTTTATTTTCATACAAAGGAATACTTAATTTGTTCCTTTGTATCAATTTGTCCAATTTTCTTGTGGATGGTTAAGGAGAAGGATCATGGGCATGCAAAAATTTGAACTATAGAGGAAGAAGTTGGAGCCATCTCACCATAACAAGATATTGGATCCATCGCTGTACATTTTTTTTTAATAATAAAATCTCCTTTCTTTCCTCCCCATTTACTTATATTGGTTTGGTGTCGCTTTTCATATTTTTATTAAATTAATAAATAACTTTAATTTTTTTTCTATAAGTTAAATTTAAGATTTTTTATCATAAATAAAGAAAATATTTTTTTAAATTATCTTATATAAACTTTCTCTTTTCACTCTTCATTTCAAATTTAAATAATATATCTTAAAATACAAGTTGAATTTAATATTTTCTATCATAGAAAAAAATAAAATATATTTTTTAATTATCTTATTTAAACTTTCACTTTTCACTCTTCATTTCAAATTTAAATAATCTATCTTAAACTACAAGTCACATTATTTTTTTTTCAAATCCCATTTAGCTTTATTTCATACTTATCATTTACATATCAATATAATTACACAATATATCAAACCTCAAAAGAACAAAACCCAACAACCATCCACCTCAGGTTAAAGTCGTTAAAGTCAAAATATATTGTGATATAAAATATGAAGCCAAGCTTCTTAGGGGTAAGAAGGATACGCACTAAAATAGAGAGCCAATAAGTAATGGGAATGGGTCGACTTAATAGTAGAATGAAATATTTAATTGATTTTGAATAATTTTGAGGTGTTAAAATTATTAGTGAATGTAAATTAATTTTAATTTAGAAGATCAAAATTATTTATTTGTTTGAAGCGTAAAAAAAATAAAAAAATTGTTAAAATAAGAATAAATTTGCATGAATTTTATAGTGAAACTGGGTATTGGTCAATTCCTAAAACGTCATGGGATGAAAGAGTGTGTCACCTTTATGACACTAAAAAGGTTGAAGATGAAAGCACTTTCTCTTAGATTGTCCAGCCTATACCCATATTAGATCTCATTCTCAAAATATTTATTACACTACCAACCTTCCTAACCTCTTAACTCAACAAAAATATGGTGATATTGGAAAGCTTCTCTTAATGTTTTTCGAACATAGAAACAAATTTCTAAAGAATCACAAGTAATCACTTACTCTCTTAAGATCCAATAAACCAATTTAGTTTTAGTGGGCGCTAATCATCATCATCATCAAATAGTTAAAAATTAAATTTTTATTTTTATAAAGTAAATTTAAAAATATCCTTAATAATAAACCATCTAATTAAATAGTTTAAAAAATAAAACTTAATAAAAAAACAATGTAATTAAATAGTTACAAAAAT
>JASDQU011103428.1:77257-88294 GCA_032191745.1 Picea mariana
AAATGCACCAAATGTATGGTTTTTAGGAACAAAAAATGTGAGGAGAAAAATTGATTTAATTTTTTATATGTCACTATGGCTACGATAGAGGTGGGTTTTATGTCGAACATTGGCGTTCAGGAACAAGACCAAGAAAACATTACAATCATGTTTCTCTGGTCGTAGTAGTCACATACACAGATGTTATGCAAGAGGATTTTGAGTATTCTCAGTATTGAAAATTCTTACTTGCAAACTGGAAAAAACAAACAATGAATAGGGATGCAGCCATGGTAGTGAAACTTACCCATGAATGGGGAACGACAGAAGCGCAGTTCCAATTGCGGATGCAGAATGCCAACCGTGCAAACTATAACTTTCTTAAATTTTTACATAGTGGAAGGCCTTTGGATGGTCCTCACATCCTTAAATGTTTCCTAACATGCCTCACATCCAGAAATGTTTACTTAATGGGCATGTTACAATACATTTTCCTCTGATTTTTTGATACAATCTTGTCTGTAGTGAATTTGGGCAATATTTTTCTTCATCAACATTGTTGGTTGACTGGTTTATGATTTCTCGTTGGTTCCCTGGATGCTTCTTATTGTTGTTTGATTTAAATTTGCAGAGTTGAGGTCCTACAACTACAGTTGGACCTCTTGGTACTTGTTCACTGGTTTGTTTTTTGTTGCTTTCTCTTGTTTCCTTCAACTTTGCAAGGTTGGGGTCCTGCATCTGTAGTTGGACCTGTTGTTGTAGTTTGTAGGCTAGGGGATACACTTCTATTGTTCCCCATTCACCAACGATTCTTAGTGTCGTGGTTGCATTCCTATTCATTGGTTTTTGTTTGCTATTTCCAGTTTGCAAGTAAGAATTTTCAATACTGGGAATGGCTGAGCCAAAATCCTGTTGCAGAACATATTCATATGTGACTACTACGACTAGAGAAACAAGAGTGTGATGTTGTCTTGGTGTTTTTCTTGAGCATCATTGTTCTCCAGAGATCCCACCTCTGTTGCAGCCATAGTGACATATAAAATAAAAGGAAAACGAATTTTTTCCTCATATTTTTTGTTCCTGAAAACCATGCGTTTGGTGCATTTTTTGAATCGTGTTCCCTTCCAAAATGTCTTGTTCCCCTTTGAATGTTAGTGTTGGGCTCAGAACCTGCCTTTGTTGTATCCATAACAATATATAAAAAAGGAAATTGAATGTTCTCCTCATATTTTTTGTTCTTGGAAACGATACATTTTCCATAGAAACATGAGTGTGCTATTGTATTGTTCTTGTGTGAAAAAAATACGTTTGGTGCATTTATTTCATTTTGTTCCCTTCCAAAACATCTTGTTCCCATTCGAATGTCAATGTTGGGCACATAATCCACCTCTGTTGCACCCATAGTGAAATCCACCTCTGTTGCACCCATAGTGAGATATAAAAAAGGAAATCAAATGCTCTCCTCATAATTTCTGTTCCTGAAAACCATACATTTGAGTGCAACCCTAGCACTAAAACTTACCTGTCAATGTGAAATGCCAGAAACAAATTTCCAATCGCAGATGCAGAATCCCAATGGTGCAAAGTGCAACAACAGGGCCAACTGTGGAAGCAAGACTTCAACCTTGCAAATTCGAAGCAAACAAGAGAAATAAACAAACAACAAATGAGTGAGTGAATTGACGAGGCACTATTTTGTGACTACTATCGGGCTACTTTTTTGTGAACGAATTCCATAATAGAGGGAGTGGGCATGGCCATGCACTGTTGTGGACAAAGGGTGCACTAGTCTATGGAAATGACAACATATCATAGATTGAGCAGTTTCTGGACAAATACATGGCATGCAACACATATCATTTAGATTCAAGGCTTGGCAAAGTTCATAGACATTGTCATACAAGAAGCTATAAAAAACGAAAAAAAATTCAGATTTCAGATACAACTTCCCTGTACCGCTAATGAGAAAAACAAAAATCGTAGAGACAATTAGTTTGGAGGACAATGTTCTCATTGAGAAATCTAAATCTTTGTTCACATTTCTAGAACAAGAAGACTTTGATGACTTAATGAGATTCCAAGACTTTTTGGCAGAGCTAAATCTAACAAAGATGAGTACATACAATCTACACTTAAACAACCAATAGTTTTCCTTAAACGAAAACTTTTACATATATGGAACAACAGTTTCTCCAAGTACCAGCCAGTTATGTGGAATGCAAATACAGCTGCACAATATTTCCTCAATGCATATGCCACATCATCATATTGTGCCTCGTACATGGAAAATGTTGACAAATCTATGACAAGTGAATTTAGAAGAATACGCAAAGAACATGAAAGAAATTATATCGATCCTATGCAAATGATACGTGCACTTAGAAATACATTGCTTAATCTTCAACAAATCCCTGCTCAACAAACAGTCGATGTTGCACTTTCCCTGCCCCTGAACTATGGTTCAAGGAAATGTGTCTTCGCAAACACATATCCACTTGAGAAACACAAATTGGAACATGGTTTTACATTTGGGCCACCAAAAATACTATTAAAATAAAATAATATGAAAAATGTTGAAATAGATATAAACAACATCTCTTTGGACTTGAACCAAAGTTTTTCGAGCTCCAAATATATTTCATAGCTAAGAATGTTTTTCCCATAGTTAATGTGTTTCTATGGCTTCATAATTATCAGACTAAGTGTTGTTGTGTGAGGGATAAAGTTATTTTCTCCCTTTCTTTTTCCTCTTCTATACTTACCCATTTTTCCCTTTTCTTCTTCCCCTCTATTATCCATTTTTGGTTCTATACTTAGTCGCGTTTCCATGCTCGCAGGTTCTCGGGGTGGCAAACTGAAAAATCCTCATGTCCATATATATATTCACATCACGAGTTCGACTGACCGTCATTTGTTTTCATACTTAGCCAATTTTATGGTCGTGGGTTCGCAAGTAGGCACTTTCGAATTCTAATGCCCCGTGTTCAGGGTATACATATTGCACCCAAAACTTCGGTGATGTACAATTTGACCCCAGACTCCTCGAACAAGCAAGCCTAAATCTACCTATGATGACTCCATATGACCACCCCGCCTTTCCATACTTAGTCGAGTCTTCAAAGTTTCTCGGGTTCACAAAAGTTTGAAATATTTTTCGCTCCCCTCCATCCCTACCACCTTCCCCCCTTCCCAATGCACACTAATTATGATTTTACTAGTGACAACTCACCAGGCAGGTTCGAAAAGATTGAAATTAATAAGTGGAAATATCAAGGACATATCCCATTAAAACGCATTACTGGGTGAATATTATGGGATTTTATGATTTTTTTGTGTCCATCTTGAATTGGAAAAAAATCGTTGGTTATTTTAGTTTTTTTAAGGCATCATCATAGTAAGAATGCAATATTGTGCTAGCCCACTTTCATCCACAAAGGTGTTGACGTCATGTCCCCCTTTAATACTGTGCATATATTACAGGTTATCATATTTGAGAATATGCTTGCATATGAAAATTTTAATTCATATTTTCTCTATCACCTATGCATTTCAAAAAACTTTGCAAGCCGAAAACACCCTTCAAATTGGAACATGGTTTACATTTGGGCCACAAAAATACTATTAAAATAAAATAATATGACTGGTATTTGAATAAATATAAACAATTTCTCTTTGTACTTGAACCTGAGTTTGTCAAGGTCCAGCTATATTCCATAGTTGAGAATGTTTTTCCCATCGTTAATGTTTATGGCAACGAGTTCCCGGATTGGCATTATCGAACTCTCAGGCCCTCTGTTCCGTGATATACATCTTGCACCCAAAACTTCTGTGATCTACAATTTGACCCCAAACTCCTCGAACTCGCAAGCTTCACTCTACCTATGATGAGTAAGTCCTCTTCCGTCTGACCACCCCACCTTTCCATACTTAGTCGATTCTTCACCTCGTTTTGTCCTAGATTCGCAGGTTCGCAGACTCTCGAGTTTAGAAAAGTTTGAAATCATTTATCGCTCTCGTCCATCCTCGCCACCTTTGCACAATTCCCAATGCAAATTACTTATGCTTTTAATTGGTGACAATTCACCACATAGATTCGAAAAGATTGGCATTAATAACTGAAAAGCTCGAGGACATCTCCAATTAAAATGCATTGAAGCAAGATCTATGGGATATTATATTATCATCCCCCAATGTTCATTTTAAATACTATTAGGACACATTTATTGTCACATGTTGCAATATGAACTATTCTTCATCAAAGCATTAGCTTTTCTCACAGGCACCCTAGATGCACTCCAGTTGCCTGATATTGAATTGGTAGAGGTCAATATTATGGGATCTGAACTTTTTTTTTTTTTTGGATCTTGAACTTGGAAAAAATGTTGCATACTTTAGTTTTTTTAATGTATTTTTCCCCGCCTTTCAATACTTAGTCGATTATTCACCTCCTGTTGTCACATATTCGTGGTTTCCTGAGCTTCCAGGTTCACAAAAATTTCAAAGAATTTTTCACGCCCTTCCCAATGCACATTAATCATTCCTTTATTAGTGACAACTCACCACACATATTCAAAAATATTTTCATTAATAGGCGAAAAGGTCGAGGACATATCCCATTAAAACGCATTAAAACAAGATTTACATAAGATTATATTATCATCCTCCAACGTTCATTTTAAATACTTATTCCCATTTCCCTCTGTCATCGAAAACTTGGGCTTTAAGATGAATTCCTTGTAATATTCCTATTCATCCACATGTGAGACAAATTAGATATGCCATTCAGGCCCAATTGAAATATGAGGGAATGGTTTTATGTGATGTCAGCTGTGAGCGATTTTTTTTTGTAAGCCAACGGAAACTCAGACAAAAAAAATTCAAATATCTTATGATTTGTATTCTCCCTGTATTCGATCCTTTCGTTGGTTGAAAGGCCTGCCTGAAGATTTGTATGTTGAACTTCTTTGTTTTGTTACTAGAAATTGGAAGGGACTTTCAAGTCACCTGCAAAATTCTCCTTTTTTGAAGTATATAGCTTCTTCCAACAACACAGATTTGGAAAGTGTATCAAGTCCTGCAGACCACACCAGAATTTATCTTTCGTCAGAGGACTCGCACATATCGTGTCTTAAAAAATGGTTTGGAATATTCAGAAGTGACGCCAAATATTACTCCATGTGAGAATATACTCAGAAGTAAATTATAAATTTGGATCCTCACGAATGTGAGAAACTGTATGAGTGGTTGAATCAACATCCTAAAATTACAAAAATTTCTATTTCAAAGTTTGTTGAGCGATTTTTGGGTGTAGTAACAGACTTGACAGAAAGTCAGCTTCTTTGTCAAAGTTTGCTCACCAACCTCTATATGTAGTAACAGACTCGACATACAATCAACTTTCTATCACTACTGCACATTTTTTTCACTATTCTTATGCATATAATTGCATCTGGGTCGGATAACTTACCGCTCTTTGCAAGAATATTCTCTTGGTGGTTGAAGGTGGGTATATAATCAGGGAACGAGGCTCTCAAAATATTTTGATGCCTGCATCGACAAGTAACTGGGAAAAATTAATGGGAAGGAATTATGGACTATGGACTTTGCAACACTTTCTGAATATTACTTTATACTACCACCTTTTGCAGGAAGTTTGACGTATTCAGGTAATGATTTGGTTTCTGAAGATCACCTTTTAATACCACCTTCATGTAATGATTTTGTTTCATTCTTTAGAAGATACCTTGATGTAGTAGATATTCCAGAGCTATTTCCACCGAATATCAATCTTCCTGTTGTTTCCCGTGCTTTGAATAAGGAGAAAGCATTTTTTCTGTTGCAGTAGATCCGATATTTGAAAAAACATAAGTTACTTGATGCTTGAAGTATTGACTTGTCTGGTTCAAATAAATCGCCATGGCCTTGCCACAAGTGTCTCTCTAGTTTTTCATCAGGATCACAGGTCAATAAGCATAGAGTGCCTTCCTGGTCGCAAAGTTCTTCCATCCCCATCTTGCGTTTTCACATGTGCTTTTATTGATACCTTGTTTCTTTCTTCTAGTGGTAGACCCTTCTACCCCAAGCAACATGATGGAAATAAACTAGCTCTAGGGAGTTTGATCACTTCCGGGGATCTGAGTTGACTATATATTAATTTCGGTTAACTTAAAAATGTTTTTGTGTGCAACCTAATGTTAGAAATAGAAAATACGATTTCTTATTTTTTTAAATATAAAATAATGTATTTTTTTAACACATGACTGGTCGGAAACTTTCAGGCGTTGCTTGGGATTCACGTCCTTCAAGGATGTTAATTAATTACAAAATTAATATTGCTTGTGGCAATGCAATCGACCCATCGTCGACTATGGAAATTGCATTAACACTGTAATGTTCAGATAATAAATGTATGACATGCACCTAATGTCAAGGTCATCATTGTACAGGACACCCAAATTCCAAAGATTTCCAGACTCACAACAACATTGTAATTGTCGTGACAAAGAAACACTAAAGTTGATGCTCTTTTTCAGTTCTGACAACCCTACAGTCTAATTTCTTTGATAATGACAGGCCTAATTTTTCACCGCATTACCACCTTGCAGTCGATGGCACTATTCCCATTGCCACCACCAATGTCATTGTCCGAAGCTAAATCTATATGGAGCCTGGGGTCACCGCTAGTGTGGATGATTGAAGATGAAGCTACTTGGAGCCTGGGGTCACGACTTGATACACTTGACATTAGTACCAGTCATGATTGGAATTTGATTGTGTGTCGAGTTTGTTACTACATCTAGAGGTTGCTAAAAAAAAATTGAGATAGAAGCTAGCTATATGTCAAGTTTGTTACAACTTTGAGATAGAAGGTTCTGTAATTTTAGAATCTTGATTCAACCACTCATAGAGTTTCTCACCTTTGTGAGGATCCAAATTTATAATTTCATTCTGAGTATATTCAGGCATGGAGTAATATTTGGCATCACTTTCAAATATTATAGACCTTTTTGTGAGCCACGATATGTGCCACTCCTATGAAGAAAGATATATTCTGGTGTGATCTATAGCATTTGATACACTTGCCAAATCTGTGTTGTTGTAAGAATCTATATAATTCAACAAAGGAGCATTTTGTAGGTGACTTGAATGTCCCTTCCAATTTACAACAATAAAACAAAGAAATTCAACATACAAATCTTCAGGCATGCCTTTCAACCAAACAAACGATCAAATACAAGGAGAATACTAGTCACAAGATACTTGAATTTTTTGTCTTGACTTCTGTTGGCTAACATAATTGTTTTCCCCAAATATGATGTCACATAAAACCACTCCCTCGTCTTTGAATTGGGCCTGAATAACATCTCTAAGTTGTCTCAGATGTGGATGACCAAGAACATTACAAGGAAGGCACCTTAAACCCCAAGTTTTTGATGATAGAGGGAAATTAACACTTAGCAGACCATATCTAGAAGAGACAAACTATTCAAGAAGTTGGGATAGATCTAGTTGGCAACACCCATGAATTCCAAGACCCAAAATTGATATTCAACTCGTTGTTTTTAACCAGAAAATCATTTGATGATCAAGTTGAAATCTATAAAAGACTGTCTATAGGCTTGATTCTTGTACATATTTTCCTTTTTGGTCTGTGGGAGCCCCAATTGTAGTCATTATGGAAAACACATTTAAATTTAAGAGAATATGTGCTGAACTATTTCAAGGGAGCTATTTTGGGAAATAATCTCAGTTGTATTTTGTAACCCAGTTTATTTGAATATAAAATATTTGAGGTTTTTGTATGGTGTTTTCCAATGTCTAATATTGTATTTTTTTTTAAAATTGACTCATTTTATTGTACAACTATTGATATATGAATTCAACCTCTTTCTACAAGAATTTAAGACTCTCTTTGATCTATAGTTAAACATGCATGAAAAGATATCTTTCCCCTGCCCAACACTTTGATTTAAATAAAATCTACTCTATTCGCTCCTTACATTTTACATGGAAGAATAATTTGTTATAGGGCATAGTTCTATGGAGTCCACCCTATACTTAAGAAATAAATGGGTGGACACGTCCTACTTTAATTCTTTGAGGCCCCATAAATAGAGTCAATTAATGACTCTATTTCAACATGGCAACTCAGGTGTTGATGTCATGTTCCTATTCAATATTGTGCATATATTACAACTTATTCTATTTGAGAATATCCTTGCATATAAAAATGTTACGTCATATATATTTTTTTTCTATTGCTTATGGGTTTGAGAGAAATTTGCGATCTGAAAAAGACCCTACAAATTGGAAGATGGTTTACATTTGGACCACAAATAATCCATTAATATATATTAATATGAATACTATTCAAATAAATATAAACAAATTCTCTTTAAACTTGAAGCTGTCTTTGTCGACCTCCAAGTATATTACATGGCTGAGACTAAATGTTCGTTTCTCCCTTTCTTTTCCCTCCTCTATACTTATCCATTTTTCCCTTGTCATCTTCCCCTCTATTATCCCTTTCTGGTTCTATACTTAGATGCATTTCTATGATCATGGCTTCCTGGGTTGACGGATTGGCATATTCTCATCTTCATATATATCTTCACATCATGAGTCCGAACGATTGCCGTCACTTTCAATACTTAGCCAATTATATGACCACCAGCTCTCGGGTTAGCGCTATCGAACTCTTATGCCCCATTTTCCGTCATATACATCTTGCAAACAAAATTTCCATGATCTCCAATTTATTCTTTTACTAGTGAGAACTCACCAGAGGTTCGAAAATATTGGCATTGATAAACGAATAATAGATGTTGTTCTGTGAGATACTTACCCATTTTTCCCTTTTCTTGTTCCCCTTTATTACCCCTTTCTGGTTATATACTTAGTCTCCTTTCTATGATCATTGGTTCTCGGGTTGGCGGACTGACAGATCTTCATCTCCATCTATATCCTCACATCGCAAGTCCAACTGACCGTCGTTGCTTTCCATACTTATCCAATTTTATGTCCGCAGTTTTCGAGGTTGACACTATCAAACTCTACTTCCGCTTGTTCCATAATATACATCTTGCACCTAAAACTTCTGTGATCTACAATTTCACCCCGTACTCTTAAAAATCGCAAGCTTCACTCTACCCAGGTTCACAAAATTTTCAAAGCATATATCATTGCCTTCCATCCCCACCACCTTCGCGCCCTTCTCAATGCACATTAATTATGGTTTTACTAGTGAAAACTCAACACATTGGTACAAAACAATTGGCATTATCAAGAAAAAACCTTGAGGACATCTCGCATTAACATGCATTAAACCGTCATTTATGACACTCCGAACGACAGTCATTCCTTTCCATACTTACCCACTTTTTTCCCTGTGTTTCATGATATACATATTGCACCCAAAATTTTGTGATCTACAATTCCACCTCAGGATCCTCCAACTCACAAGCTTCACTCTACTCGGGTTCACAAAAAGTTTCAAATAATTTATCGCTCCCTTCCATCCCTGCCACATTCATGCCCTTCCCAATGCACATTAATTATTCCGACCTCTATATTGCACTTCCATTGTTCCGTGACCTACAAACAACACCCAAACCTACGTGATATACAAATTAACTGCCAGACTCCCACATCGTCCCCTCTTCCATGTTACACATTATGCACTCAAAATTTGCAAGCCATACAATTTGAATGTTGGGGCCTCACGTCTTCTGGGGAACCCTTTTCACCCTATTTTGGATCCTCAAGTTGGTGGGTTCATGAAATCTCCAATTCCTAGTCATTGTTTCCTGTGCCTGTCACCTTCATACTTCTTTCCAAATATGCAACAACAAAGGTTTAATGCTAACATTTCATCATGCAACAACCGTAAATATCATCATTAATAAGCAAAAGGATCGAGGAGACAATCACACTAACTATCCCTACACAACTTCTCCATAAACATGCAGAAAATATCTTGCCAGGTAATGGGATATCTATTACAAATTTCAACATATTAGCAAAAATGAGTCCAGCCTACCGTTTCCCTATTCCATACTTAGATACTTTTTCTATTGTGGGTTCCCGGATTGGCGGGCTCAAGATTGTGTTTCCAATGTTCTGCGACTTGCAAACAGTACCCAGAGTTCCATGATATACAATTTGTCCGCTAAACTGCCCCATCATGCCCTCTTCTGTGTTACGTGTTTTGCGGTCAACACTTCTGAGACATACAATTTGACCCTCTGTCCCTCACCTCTGCTGGTTATATCTTGTAACCCTATTTTGAAGCCCGACCGACTGCTTTCGATAATTAGCCATTCCTTAATTGTTGTTCCCTGTCCCTACCACCTTCATACTTCTTTCTATATATGCAATTAGTAAGCTTTAATGATAACAGTTCATCATGCAAGAACCATAAATATTTCCATTAATGAGTGAAAGGCTCGAGGAGACCTCCCAGACTTCCACAATATACAAATTGACTGATGGACTCCCACATCATCCCCTCTTTCGTGTTACACATTTTTCACTCAAACGTTCCGAGACATACAATTTGATCATTGGGACATCATGCCTCCTAGGGAACCCTTGTCACCCTAGTTTGAAGCCTGTTCGACTGATTTCCACACTTGCCCATTTCTTGGAATCTCTTTCACATATCCTCGGGTTGGCGGGTTCACGAAATATCCAATTCCTAGTCATTGTTTCTTGTGCCCGCCACCTTTGCACTTCTTTCAAAGTATCCAATGACCAAGGTTTAATTATAATAGTTCATCATGCAACAATCGTATAGATCGTCATTAATAAGAAAAAGGCTCGAAGAGACAATCACATTGACTATCGCTACACAACTTGCCCAGAAATATGTTAATTAAGGTTGGTTGTCATTGATGTCAACCCTTGAAGAAAGCCCCGTAGCACAAAGGCTTGGGTAATGGACCCAATATTGTTTGATGTAAATATGACTCATTATTTTTTTTTCATGGTTGATAAGAAGTAAATATAGATGAACTCCAAAGTGGTCCCCTTATGGTGAAAGCCCTCAAGGGAAGATGC
>JASDQU011103430.1:0-20749 GCA_032191745.1 Picea mariana
TCAAGAGCATCTATGGTTGCTCAGTAAATTTGGGATATTTGGGACAACTGCATGTTCCTAAGGTTAATCTCTGAACAAGATTTCCCTTTCTTATTTCTTACATCTCTCTTTTCAATAATTAAATTTTTAGATTGGTTGTAAAAAACACTACTCTAGAATATGAAGGATTCATCTTCGTCAAAAATTTTGGTCTCAGCTATTTCCATTATGGAACTATGGTGCATCTCTTTCGTGGGCTGATCAACGTTGCAGAATACGTTATCCAGAGTAGTCTCAAGTTCCATGTCCTCACTTTCAGTTTTGTGCTCTTCTTCTTTCCCTACAATGTTTTTTCTCTTCTTCGTCACAGGAAGCTTGTGAGAACTATCAACTTTTCCACGAGGGTTCTTATATCCTCCTCTGTTTGAATAATTATGGGTTTCTTTCTTACTGGGGTGGGCCGTTGGAGAAATGCTTTGTGATGTCATGCTCTTCGGAGTGCTAGCCAGGTATTGGACACTCTTCTCACTGGATCATTTTCCCTATTGTTTGTACAATTCAGTTGTGGTTTGCAATGTCTCTACGCCACCATCATGAGGAGAAAGAGTGTTGTCATCATTATCTATGTCTTTGTTCAAGCGTGTATGGATAAAAGAGTTGCTAAAGCCAACTGCTAGTAAATTTTCTAGAAATATCCCTTTAGGGTCGAAGCCTCTTATCCTTTCAACATATCTTAGGTTCAAGTTGTTGAAATGGAATGTGAATTCATCAATCTTGTTGACATTCCTGAAAACGAAGTCCCCGACTTTCCAAGCCAGAGGAATGAACTAATTTTTTCTTTTCTCATGGAAAAAATGAAACCAGGGGTTGTATTGCCTTGTTATTTTTGTAACAAACATCTTATCCGTGATGTGACATGGAAGGAAAGTAGGATTTTCCTTGGAGCCAAAAATCATTATTACACTGTAATTTTCCATTTGTTCAAGTGTCTCCTTCCTGTCCAAAAACTTGGTTTCCTGGTCAGACATCTAGGGAGAATCCTTTCCTAATAATAAATCTTTGAAAACCGAGACAAAGTTATTAAAAACCTCATAAAAACAATGGGAGGTCTTGTGCCTCCACAAGGCCTGGTACTAGAAGGTTACTGGGTCGAATTCATAGTTTACCTTCTTGGACAGAGATAATTTTGGAAATGGACACCAATGTGCTATCACACAAACCAAGTAGGATGACATATAAAATTTATTATCTTCTTTGAATCGTGACAATTGGGAACATATTTCAATGGAAATTAGCTTCCCCCAATAAAAAATGGATTGTTCCTTGATTGTGAAATACAAAATATAAAGAACCATGCGGGAAATGCTTGTTGTGGATTCTTGTCCCGTTATTCTTGTAAACAACCAGGAAATTTCCCGGAATGGATTTCTAAAAGAACTAACCTGAAACTTTGTGATATCTTCAAAAACTGTTGTCAGGTCTTCCAGGAACTCAGGTAAGAGGTCCAACGCGTTATCATGATTTTTTAGGAACTACTTGCAGTCTTGTCCTCTGAAGGTCAACGTTGGTTCTGGAAATCTTAACATCTTGCAGAATACCTGAGGTGACAAAGAAACAAGAGAATGGTCGTGTAGTAGAATAATTATTTGGCTTGAAATATATTTTTCGGTGCACCAAGAGACCACCTCCTTAAAGTCAAAAAATTCAGGGATGCAGCCTGCACGAGCGATTCTAGAGGTCCAAATTACTTCGTTCTGGGTGGAATAGGATGAATAGTAAGAGTGTGCCATGGAACACTGGAAGTTATGGTCCTCACGCCCTAAGATATTCACTGTATCTCCACAGAACTGTTGTCGAGTTGTTGTCATAAGTTTACGAGAAAGTTTGTTTGCTCCAAATGATGTTTGAAATGAACGGTTGGAAGGGATAATATAACCCTCTGCAAATCTTGGTCCAATGCGTGTAAATGGGAGATATCCTCGAGCCTTTCACTCATTAATGACAATATCGATAATTGTTGCATGATGAGTTTTTAGCATTAAAGACTAGTAATTGCATACTTAGAAGTGCGAAGGTGGAAGGTACAGAAAATAGAAATTAAGGATTGGAGATTTCGTGAACCCGCCAATGCAACGACCCATGAAATACATTCCATGTTGTTTGAGATGAACAATTGAAAGGGATAATATAACCCTCTGCAGATCCTAGTTTAATGTGTATTAATGGAAGATCTCCTGGAGCGTTTCACTCATTAATGACAATCTTGACGGTTATCACATGACGAGTTGTTAGCATTAAATCTTACTAATTTCATATTTAGAAAGAAGTACGAAGGTGGCAGGGATGAGGAAGAGAAATTAAGGAATGGATAATTATCGAAAGTGGTCGGTCGGGCTTCAAAATAGAGTTACAAGGTATAACCAGGAGAGGCGAGGGCTCGATGGTCAAATTGTATGTTTCAGAAGTTTTGAGTGCAAAACGCATAACACAGAAGAGGGCATGATGGGTCAGTCCAGTGGTCAATTTGTATATTGCGGAACTCCAGGTACTATTTTCATGCCACGAAACATTGGAAGCGTAATCGTGAGGTCGCCTGTCTGGGAACCCGCAATCGAAAAAGTGGCTAAGTATGGAATAGGGAAACAGTAGGCCAGACTCGTTTTCGCTAATATATTGAAATTTGTAATAGATATCCCATTATCTAGCAAGATCTTTTCTGCATGTTTCTGGACAAGTTGTGCAATGATAGTCAATGTGACTATCTCGTCGAGCCTTTTGCTTATTAATGATGATCTTTACAGTTGTTGCATGATGAACTGTTAGCATTAAAAATTGGTCGTTTCATACTTGGAAAGACGTGCGAAGGTGGTGGACACAAGAAATAGTGACTAGGAATTGGAGATTCCATGAACCCTCCAACCTGAGGATCCATGAAAGAGATTCCAAGAAATGGTCAAGTATGGAAAGCGGTCGGACAAGATTCAAACTAGGGTGATAAGGGTTCCCCAGGAGACGTGACGTCTCGACGGTCAAATTGTATGTCTCTAAACTTTTGAGTGAAAAATGTGTAACACAGAAGAGGGGATGATGTGGGAGTCCGACATTCAATTTGTATATCATGGAAGTCTGGGATATCTCCTTGAGCCTTTCACTCATTAATGGAAATCTTTATGGTTCCTGCATGACGACCTATTAGTGTTAAATCTTACTAATTGCATATTCAGAAACAAGTACGAAGGTGGCGGGGATGGGGAAAAACAATTAAAGAATGGCTAATTATTGAAAGCAGTCGGTCGAGCTTCAAAATAGGGTTACAAGGTATAACCAGGAGAGGTGAGGACCCAATGGTCAAATTGTATGTCTCAAAAGTGTTGAGTGCAAAATGAATAACACAGAAGAGGGAATGATGGGGCAGTCCAGCAATCAATTTGTATATCGTGGAACTCCGGGTACTGTTTACAAGTCACAGAACATTGGAAACACAATCTTGAGACCATCTGTCTGGGAACCTGCAATTGAAAAAGTGGCTAAGTATGGAATAGGGAAACAGTAGGCTAGACTCGTTTTCACTAATATATTGAAATTTGTAATAGATATCCCATTACCTAGAAAGATCTTTTCTGCATGTTTCTAGACAATTTGTGTAGGGATATTCAATGTGACTGTCTCCTCGAGCCTTTTTCTTATTAATGATTATGTTTACATTTGTTGCATGATGAAATGTTAGCATTAAACCTTAGTTGTTTCATATTTGGAAAGAAGTACAAAGGTGGCGACACAGGAAACAGTGACTAGAAATTGGATATTTCATGAACCCGTCGACCCAAAGATCCAAAATAGGGTGACAAGGGTTCCCCAGGAGACATGAGGCCCCGATGGTCAAATTGTATGGATCAGAACTTTTGAGTGCAGAATGTGTAACACGGAAGAGAGGATGATGTGGGAGTCTGATAGTCAATTTGTATATCACGAAGGTCTGGATGTTGTTTGTAGGTCACGAAACAATGGAAGTGCAATCTAGAGCCCACTTTCCCGAAAATCTGTGATCCAAAGTGGCTACGTATGGAATGGGGAAGCAGTCAGTAGTAGGGAGGTCGATTTCATAAATTATGCTACGTAGTGGGCCATAGATTGTGTTGCGTGGAAGCTTGGTCCCTGCCAAGTAGATTTGGAAATGGAGATGATAGTTGGCACCTTATAATTATCGATGATGATGATTATTGGAAGATGGGAAGAGACGAGGAATATTGTTAAAAAATCATAAAGTAAAGGGAAATTATAATAGATATTTAACAATAAGCAAATGAAAGTTGAAATATGTAAAAGTAAATGAGAATTAAAGAAAAAAAGTAAACATTAAAAATTTATGTTCAATTTTTTTTTAGAAATGAAATGATAAAAAAATATTTAAATATTAAAACCTATGTTGAAATTTCATGAATACTAATTTTAGATATAACTTATATCTTAATTTACAATTATTGTAAAAGAATCTACCCAGAAATACATGGCAGGAATAAAGTAATTAATATGAAATGGAATCTTCCCATAAATTAATATGACACGTAACATGTGAAGAAGACAGTTGATAATATAATCTCACGTAAATCGTGGTTTAATGTGTTTTAATGGGAGATGTGCTCAAGGTTTTCTCTTATTCATGCCAATATTTTCGAACCTATGTGGTTAGTTGTTACTAATCAAAGCATTATTAAAGTGTATTGGGAAGGGCGCGAATGTGGAGGGGATGGAAGGGAGCGATAAATGCTTTGAAACTTTTTGTGAACCTGGGTAGAGTGAAGCTTGTGAGTTGGAGGAGCTCGGTGTGGAATTGTAGATCACAGAATTTTTGGGTGCAAGATGTATATCAAAGAACATGGGGAAAAAATTGTCTATGTACGGAAAGGAACGACAGTCGGTCGAAGTCCTGTAAATGGCGGTTTAATGCATGTTAATGGGAGATGTCCTCGAGGTTTTTGATTTTTAATGCCAATTTTTTTGTACTAGTGTGTTGAGTTGTCACTATTAAAAGAAAAATTAATGTGCATTGGGAAGGGTGCGAAGGTGGTGGGAATGGAAGGCAACGATAGATTCATTGAAACTTTTATGAACTTGGGTAGAGTGAAGCTTGCGAGTTCGAGAAGTCCGGGGTGGAATTGTAGATCACGAAAGTTTTGGGTGCAAGATGTATATCACGGAACAAGTGGCAGGAGAGTTCGATAGCGCCAACCCCGGAAACCACGGCCATAAAATTGGCTAATTATGAAAAGGAACGATGGTTGATCGAACTTGTGATGTGAGGATATAGATGGAGATGAGGATCTGTCAGTCTGCTAACCCGAGAACCCATGATCATAAAAAGGCGACTAAGTATAAAACTAGAAAGGGATAATAGAGGGGGAAAAGAAAAGTGAAAAAGGGGTAAGTATCTCACACAACAACATCTATTGTTCCTTTATTAATGTCAATATTTTCAAACCTATGTGGTGAGTTGTCAATAGTAAAATCATAATGAATATGCATTGGGAAGGGCGTGAATGTGGCGGGGATGGAAGAGAGAGATAAATGGTTTAAAACTTTTGTGAACCTGGGTATATTGAAGCTTGTGAGTTGGAGGAGTCCGGGGTCGAATTGTAGATCACAGAAGTTTTGGGTGCAATATGTATATGACATAACATGGGGCATAAGAGTTCGATAGCTCTAACCCGAGACCCGATGGTTAGATAATTGGCTAAGTATTGAAAGGGACGGCGGTCGGTTGGGCTCATGATCTGATGATATAGATGAATATGAGCATCTACCAGTCTGCCAACCCGGGAAACCATGATCATAGAAATGCGAAAAAGTATAGAACCAGAAAGGGATAATAGAGGGGAAGAAGACTAGGGAAAAACGGGTAAGTATAGAGGGAAAAGAAAGGGAGAAATGAACATTTATTCTCAGCTATGTAATATACTTGGAGGCCGACAAAGTCAGCTTCAAGTTTAAAGAGAATTTGTTTATATTTATTCGAATAGTATTCATATTAATATATCTTAATAGATTATTTGTGGTCCAAATGTAAACCATCTTCCAATCTGTAGGGTGTTTTTCGGATCGCAGATTTCGCGCTAACCCATAATCAATAGGAAAAAAAATATATGACGTAACATTTGTATATGCAAGGATATTCTCAAATACAAGAAGTTGTAATATATGCACAATTTTGAACAGGAGCATCATGTCAACACCTGAGTTGCCATGTTGAAATAGAGTCATTCATTGACTCTATTTTCGAGGCCTCGAAGAATGAAAACAGAACGAGCCTACCCATTTCTTTCTTAAGTATAGGGTGGGCGCCACAGAAATATGTCCTATCACAAAGTATTCTTCCATGTAAAATGTAAGGAGCAAATAGAGTAGCTTTTATTTAAATTGAAGTGTTGGGCAGGGGAAAAAAAGGCTTATCGTGCATGTTTAACTACGAATCAAAGAGCATCTTAAATTCTTGTAGAAAGAGGTTAAATTCATCTATCAATAGTTGTATAGGCAAATGAGTCAATTTAAAAAACAAAGTTAGAAAAAAAAACCATATTAAACATTGGAAAACACCATACAACAACCTCAAATATTTTATATTCAAATAAACTAGGCTACAAAATAAAGCTGAGATTATTTCCCAAAATAGCTCTCTTGGAATTTGTAAAAAAAATATAGTTCAGCACATATTCTCTAAAATTTAAATGTGTTTTCCATAATCACTGGGATTGGGGCTCCCATGGACCATAAAGAAAATATGTACAATAATAAATCTTGTAGAAAGAAGAAAGTCGACGATGGCAGACAACAAGACCTGGCAAGAAGAAAGACAAAATTGCCAGTCCTCGGTTAAACCTTTCTATTTAAAGAGGTAGAATAATTGGATGAAGACATTGACAAAGACAGAAGAATGTGATCAGTACGAACTTACTATGATGGTTTCCCATGCCTTCTCATTTTCTTGCTGATGTACTTTTATGGCTTTCCTTGGCGGTTATGGGAACCGTCTCAAGTGCCCTTTACCCTTCATTGTCAATCTTGTCGACAGTCATTTTGAACCACTCCTCGATGTAGCTCCTCATGGACGCCACGTTGATTTCATGTCGGATTTGTATACTTAATAATTCACTTTCCAAGTCCCTTAGATCAATAGAGAGGTTGTGTAATGCTTCTTCAATATATTGGTTTTTAATCCAATAATCAACTAGCCATTTTTTCACACCATCTTCACCATATTCAAGAATGCTATAGAAATTTTCAAATGACAGTCTTTTATAGATTTCAACTTGATCATCAAACCTGTGTGGTGAGTTGTCACTAGTAAAAGCATAATGAATATGCATTGGGAAGGGCGCGAATGTGGCGGGGATGGAAGAGAGCGATAAATGGTTTGAAACTTTTGTGAACCTGCGTATATTGAAGCTTGCGAGTTGGAGGAGTCTGGGGTGGAATTGTAGATCAGAGAATTTTTGGGTGCAATATGTATATGACATAACACGAGGCATAAGAGTTCGATAGCTCTAACCCGGGACCCAATGGTCAGATAATTGGCGAAGTATTGAAAGGGACTGCGGTTGGTTGGGCTCATGATCTGACGATATAAATGAATATGAGCATCTACCAGTCCACCAACCTGGGAAACCATGATCACAGAAATGAGACAAAGTATAGAACCAGAAAAGGATAATAGAGGGGAAGAAGACTAGGGAAAAACGGGTAAGTATAGAGGGAAAAGAAAGGGAGAAATGAATATTTAATCTCAGCTATGTAATATACTTAGAGGCCGACAAAGTCAGCTTCAAGTTTAAAGAGAATTTGTTTATATTTATTCGAATAGTATTCATATTAATATATCTTAATAGATTATTTGTGGTCCAAATGTAAACCATCTTCCAATTTGTAGGGTGTTTTTCGGCTCGCGGATTTCTCTCTAACCCATAATCAATAGGAAAAAAAATATATGACGTAACATTTGTATATGCAAGGATATTCTCAAATACAAGAAGTTGTAATATATGCACAATATTGAACAAGAGCATCATGTCAACACCTGAGTTGCCATGTTGAAATAGAGTCATTCATTGACTCTATTTTTGGGGCCCCGAAGAATGAAAATAAGACGGGCCTACCCATTTCTTTCTTAAGTATAGGGTGGGCACCACAGAAATATGTCCTATCACAAAGTTTTCTTCCATGTAAAATGTAAGGAGCGAATAGAGTAGCTTTTATTTAAATTAAAGTGTTGGGCAGGGGAAAAAAAGGCTTATCGTGCATGTTTAACTACGGATCAAAGTGCATCTTAAATTCTTGTAGAAAGAGGTTAAATTCATCTATCAATAGTTGTATAGGCAAATGAGTCAATTTAAAAAAATAAAAAATAAAAATAAAAAATAAAAACAATATTAAACACTGGAAAACACCATACAACAACCTCAAATATTTTATATTCAAATAAACTAGGTTACAAAATAAAGCTAAGATTATTTCCCAAAATAACTCTCTTGGAATTTATAAAAAAAAATATAGTTCAGCATATATTCTCTAAAATTTAAATGTGTTTTCCATAATCACTAGGATTGGGGCTCACACAGACCATAAAGAAAATATGTACAATAATCAAGCTTGTAGAAAGAAGAAAGTTGATGATGGAAGACAACAAGACCTAGCAAGAAGAAAGACAAAATTGCCAGTCCTCGGTTAAACCTTTCTATTTAAAGAGGTAGAATAACTGGATGAAGACATTGATAAAGACAAAAGAATGTGATCAGTATGAACTTACTATGATGGTTTCCCATGCCTTGTCATTTTCTCACCGATGTACTTTTATGGATTTCCTCGGCAGTTATGGGAACCGTCTCAAGCTCCCTTTGCCCTTCATTGAAAATCTTTTCGACAGTTGTTTTGAACCACTCCTCGATGTAGCTCCTCATGGCCGCCACATTGATTTCATGCCGGATTTGTATACTGAATAATTCACTTTCTAAGTCCCTTAGATCAATAGAGAGGTTTTGCAAGGCTTCTTCAATATATTGGTTTTTAATCCAATAATCAACTAGCCAGTTTTTCACACCATCTTCACCATATTCAAGAATGCTATAGAAATTTGCAAATGAGTCTTTTATAGATTTCAACTTGATCATCAAATGCTTTCCTGGTTAAAAACAATGATTTGAATATCAATTTCGGGTCTTGTACTTCATGGGTGATGTTAGCTATATCTATCTCAATTATCTTCTTGAATATTTTGTCTCTTCTAGATATGGCCTAGCTACATTATCTTTTTATTCAACATTTTTTACTTTGATAAGTGTTAATTTCCCTCTATCATTGAAAACTTGGGGTTTAAGGTGCATTCCTTGTAATGTTCCTAGTCATCCACATCTGAGACAACTTAGAGGTGTGATTCAGGCCCAATTCAAAGACGAGGGAGTGGTTTTATGTGACGTCAACTTTGGGGGAAAAACATTGTGTTAGCCAACAGAAGCTCAGACAAAAAATTCAAGTATCTTATGATTGGTATTCTTCATGTATTCAATCATTTGTTTGGTTGAAAGGCCTACCTGAAGATTTGTATGTTGAATTTCTTTTTTTTATTGTTGTAAATTGGAAGGGACGTTCAAGTCACCTACAAAATGCTCCTTTGTTGAAGTATATAGCTTCTTCCAACAACACATATTTGGAAATTGTATCAAATGCTACAGACCACACCAGAATCTATCTTTTGTCAGAGGAGTGGCACATATCGTGGCTTACAAAATGGTCTGGAATATTCAAAAGTGATGCCAAATATTACTCCATGCCCGAATATAATCAGAAGGAAATTATAAATTTGGATCCTTGCGAAGGTGAGAAACTATATGAGTGGTTGAATCAACATTCTAAAATTACATAACTTTCTATCTCAAAGTTTGTTGAGAAACTTCTGGATGTAGTAATAGACTCGACATACTGTCAACTACTATCTCAAAGTTTGTCGAGCAAACTCTGGATGTAGTCATAGACTCAACATACAATCAAATTTTGATCACTACTGATGTCAAGTATATCAAGTCGTGAACCCAGGCTCCAGGTATCTTCAGCTTCAGAGATCAACACTGGCGGTGACTCCAGGCTCCATATAGCTTCATCTTCGGACATTGACACTAGCGGTGGAAATGTGAACATTGTCATCAATTGCAGGGCGGTAATGTGGTGAACAAACAGGCCTGTCATTATTAAAGCACTTAGACTGCAGGGTTGTCAAACCTGCAAAAGAGAATCAACTTTAGTGTTTCTTTGTCATGACAATTACAATGTTGTTGTGAGTCCGGACATCTTTGGAGGGTGGGTGTCCTGTGCCATGATGACCTCGATATTAGGTGCATGTCAGACATTTATTATCTGGACATTGCAGTGTTAATGCAATTTTCATAGTCGACGACAGGTTTAATGCATTTCCACAAGAAATATTAATTGTGTAATTAATTTACATCCTTGAAGGATGTGAATCCCAAACAATGCCTAAAACTTTTCGACCAGTCGTGTGTTAAAAAAATACATTATTTTATATTTTAAAAAATAAAAATTGTATTTTCTATGTCTAACATTAGGTTGCACACATAAACATTTTTAAGTTAATTGAAATTAATATATAATCAACTCAGATCCACATAAGCGATCAAACTCCATAGAGCTAGTTTTTTTCCATCATGTTAGTTGGGATAGAAGGATCCACCACCAAGAGAAAGAAACAAGCTAGAAATAAAATCATATGTGCAAACCCAAGCTGGGGATGGAATCACTCTACGACCAAGAAGGCACTATGTGATTATCGACCTGTGATCTTGATGAACAACTCGAGAGACACTTGCGGCGAGGTGATGGCGATTTATTTGAACCAGACAAGTTAATTCTTCAAGCATCGAGCAACATTTGTTTTTTTCAAATATCAAATCTACTACAACAGAAGAAATTCATTCTCCTTATTCAAAGCACAAGAAACAACAGGAAGATTGATATTCAATGGAAATAGATTTGGAATATCTACTACATCAAGGTCTCTTCTAAAGAATGAAACAAAATCATTACATGAAGGTGGTAGTAAAATGTGATCTTCAGAAACCAAATCATTACTTGAATACGTCAAACTTCCTGTAGAAGGTGGTAGTATAAAGTAATATTCAGAAAGTGGTGCAAAGTCCATAGTCCAGAATTCCTTTCCCTTAAATTTTCCTAGTTACTTGTTGATGCAGGAATCAGAAACTTTTGAGAGTTGCATTCCCTGATTATATACCCACCTTCAACCACTAGGATAATATTCTTGCAAAGAGTGGTAAGCTCTTTGACCCAGATGAAATTATTTGCATAGGAATAGTGAGAAAAATGTGCAGTAGTGATAGAAAGTTGATTGTATGTCGAATCTGTTACTACATCCAGAGTTCACTGAACAAAATTTGAGAAAGAAGATGACTTTCTATCAAGTCTATTACTACACCCAGAAGTCGCTCAACAAACTTTGACATATAAAATTCTATAATTTTAGGATGTTGATTCAACCACTCATACAGTTTCTCACCTTCGTGAGGATCCAATATTATAATTTCCTTCTGAGTATATTCATGCATGGAGTAATATTTGGCGTCACTTTCGAATATTACAGACCATTTTGTAAGCCACGATATGTGCGACTCCTCTAACGAAAGATAAATTATGGTGTGGTCTACAGTATTTGATACACTTTCCAAATCTGTGTTGTTGGAAGAAGCTATATACTTCAACAAAGGAGCATTTTGCAGGTGACTTGAAAGTCCCTTCCAATTGCTAGCAACAAAACAAAGAAGTTCAACATACAAATCTTCAGGAATGCCTTTCAACCAACCAAAGGATCGAATACATGGAGCATACAAATCATAAGATACTTTAATTTTTTTTGTCTGAGTTTCTGTTGGCTAACATAATTTTTTTCCCTCAAAGCTGATGTCACATAAAACCACTCCCTCGTCTTTCAATTGGGCCTGAATGGCATCTCTAAGTTGTCTCACATGTGGATGACCAGGAACATTACAAGGAAGGCACCTTAAAGCCCAATTTTTTGATGATAGAGGGAAATGGGAATAAGTATTTAAAATGAACACTAGAGGATGATAATATAATATTCTGTAAATATTGGTTTAATGTGTTTTAATGGGAGATGTCCTCAAAAATTTCACCTATTAATGCCAATATTTTCGAATATGTGTGGTGAGATGACACTAATAAAGGAATGATTAATGTGCATTGGGAAGGGAGCGAAGGTGACGGGGATAGACAGGAGCGAAAAATGCTTTGAAAGTTTTGTGAACCTGGAAGCCCAAGAACCCGCGAATCTGTGACAACAGGAGGTGAATAATTGACTAAGTATGGAAAGGCGGGGTAGAATGCCTTAAAAAAACTGAAGTAAACAACAATTTTTCCGATTTCAAGATCCACAAAAAGAAAAGTTCAAATCCCATAATATTGACCTCTGCCAATTCAATATCAAACAATTGGCGTGCATCTAGGGTGCCTATGAGAAAAACTAATGCTTTGATGAAGATTTGTTTGTATTGTAACATGTGACAGTAATTTTGTCTTGATAGTATTTAAAATGAACATTGGGTGATGATAATATAATCTCCCATAGATCTTGGTTTAATGCATTTTAATCAGAGATGTCCTCAAGCTTTTCGGTTATTAATGTCAATCTTTTCGAACCTATGTGGTGAATTGTCACCAATTAAAAGCGTAAGTAGTTTGCATTGGAAGTGTGAAAAGGTGGCGGGGATGGATGGGAGAAATAAATTCTTTAAAACTTTCCTAAACCTGGGAGTTCGCGAACCTGTGAATCTGCGACAACAAGAGGTGAAGAATCGACTAAGTATGGAAAGGCGGGGCGGTCAGACGGATGAAGACAGACTCATCATAGGTAGAGTGAAGCTTGCGAGTTTGAGGAGTTTGGGGTTAAATTGTAGATCACAGAAGTTTTGGGTCCAATATGTATATCAAAGAACAAGGGGCATAAGAGTTCGATAGCGCCAATCCGAGAACTCGCGGCCATAAACATTAACTATTGGAAAAACATTCTCAACTATGGAATATACCTGGAGCTCGAAAAACTCAGGTTCAAGTACAAAGAGAATTTGTTTATTTTATTCCAATACTAGTCATATTATTTTATTTTAATAGTATTTTTGTGGCCCAAATGTAAACCATGTTCCAATTTGAAGGGTGTTTTCGGCTCCCAAATTTTGGTCAAACGCATAGGAGATAGAGAAAATATGAGTTAACATTTTCATAGGCAAGCATATTCGCAAATATGACAACTTGTAATATATGCATAGTATTAAAAAGGGACATGACGTCAACACCTTTGTAAATGACAGTGGGCTAGCACAATATTGAATTCTTACTATGATGATTCCTTAAAAAAACTAAAATAACCAACAAGTTTTTTCCAATTCAAGATCGACACAAAAAAATCATCAGATCCCATAATATTCTCCCATTAATGTGTTTTAATGGGATATGTCCTCGAGCTTTCCGCTTATTAATGCCAATATTTTCAAATATTTATGGTGAGTTGTCACTAGTAAAAGCATAATTAATGTGCATTAGGAAGGGGCGAAGGTGTCGGGGATGGAGGGGAACGAAAAATGATTTCAAAATTTTGTGAACCTGGGAGTCCGTGAACCCGTGAAACTTTGAAGACTCGACTAAGTATGGAAAGGCAGGACAATCAGACGAAGTCATCGTAGTTAGAGTGAGGCTTGCGATTTCGAGGAGTCTAGGGTTGAATTGTAGATCACAAAAGTTTTGGGTGCAAGATGTATACCCCAAACACGAGGCATGAGAGTTTGATAGCGCCTACCCACGAACCCGCGACCATAAAATTGGCTAAGTATGAAAACAAGTGGTGGGCGGTCGGACTCGTGATGTTAAGATATAGATGGAGATGAGGATTTGTCAGCTCACCACCCTAGGAACCCGTGAGTATAGAAACGTGACTAAGTATAGAACCAGAAATGGATAATAGAGGGGAAGAAGAAAAGGGAAAAACGGGTAAGTATAGAAGAGGAAAAAGAAAGGGAGAAAAGAACTTTATCCCTCACATAACAACACTTAGTCTGATAATTATCAAGCCATAGAAACACATTAACTATGGGAAAAACATTCTCAGTTATGAAATATAGTTGGAGCTCGACAAACTCTGGTTCAAGTTCAAAGAGATGTTGTTTATATCTATATGAACATTTTTCATATTATTTTATTTTAATAGTATTTTTGGTGGCCCAAATGTAAAACCATGTTCCAATTTGTGTTTCTCAAGTGGAGATGTGTTTGTGAAGAAACATTTCCTTGAACCACATTCCAGGGGTAGGGAAATTGCAATGTGGACTGCTTGTTAAGCAGACATTTGTTGAAGATTAAGCAATGTATTTCCAAGTGCACGTATCATTTGCATAGCATCAATATGATTTTTTTCATGTTCTTTGTGTATTCTTCTGAATGCACTTGTCATAGATTTGTCAACCTTTGTCATGTACGAGGTACAATATGATGTTGTGGCATATGCATTGAGGACATATTGTGCGTCTGTATTTGCATTCCACATAACTGGTTGGTCCTTGGAGAAACTGTTGTTCCATATATGTAAAAGTTTTCATTTAAGGAGAATTGTTCGTTGTTTAAGTGTAGATTGTATGTCTTGGATGTACACACCCTCTGTTAGATTTAGCTCTACCAAGAAGTCTTGGAATATCATTAAGTCATCAAAGTCTCCTTGTTATAGAAATGTGAACAAAGATTTAGATTTCTCAATGAGAACATTGTCCTCCAAACTAATTGACTCTATGATTCTTGTTGTTCTCATTGGCGGAACAAGGAAGTTGTATCTGAAATGTGATTTTTTTCATTTTTTACAGCTTCTTGTATGATAATGTCTATGAACTTTGGCAAGCTTTGGATCCAAATGATCTGTGTTTCATGTCATGTATTTGTCCAGAAACTGCTCAATATGTGAGTTGTTTTCATTTCCATAGACCGGTGCACCCTCTATCCACAACAGTGTGTGGGCATGCCCACTCCCTCTGTGCTAGAATTCAGTCACAAAACAGTGCTTGGTCAATTGACTCACAGGTTTGTTGCTTGTTTATTACTCTTTTTTGCTTCAAATTTTCAAGGTTGAAGTCTTGCATCCGCAGTTGGACCTGTTGTTTCACTTTGCATGGTTGGAATTATGCATCCGCGATTGGAACTTCGTTTCTGGCATTCCGCATTAACTGGTAAGTTTTAGTGCTAGGGTTGCACTCAAACATATGGTTTTCAAGAACAGAAAATATGAGGAGAACATTCGATTTCCTTTTTTATATCTCACTATGGGTGCAATAGAGGTGGGTTTTGTGTCTAGCATTGACATTCAAAGGGGAACAAGACGTTTTGGAAGGAAACAACATGAAAAAAATGCAGCAAACGTATGGTTTTGAGGAACAAAAAATACAAGGAGAAATTTCGATTTCCTTTTTTATATGTCACTATAGTTGCGACAAAGGTGGAATCTCAGTCGAACATTGACATTCAAGAACAAGACCAAAACAACATCACACTCATGTTTCTCTGTCAAACGTATCATTTTTTGGAACATAAAATATGAGGAGAACATTTAATTTCCTTATTTATATCTCACTATGGCTGCAACAGAGGTGGGTTCGGTGTCCAGCATTGACATTCAAAGGGGAACAAGATGTTTTGGAAGGGAACAACATGAAAAAAATGCACCAAACGTATGGTTTTCAGGAACAGAAAATACGAGGAGAAAATTTGATTTCCTTTTCTATATGTCACTATGGATGCGACAGAGGTGGGATCTTTGTCGAACAACGATGTTCAAGAAAAAGACCAAGACAACACTACACTACTGTTTCTCTGGTCTTAGTAGTCACATACGAAGATGTTTTGCAAGAGGATTTTGGCTCAAGAATTCCCAGTATTGAAAATTCCTACTTGCAAATTGGAAATAGCAAACAACAACCAATGAATAGGAATGCAACCATGGCATCTAGACTTATCGATCAATGGGGAACGCCAGAAGCGCAGTCCCAATCATGGATGCACAATTCCTACTGTGAAAACTGCAACAACATGTCCAACTGCGGATGCAGGACCCCAACCTTACAAAGTTGAAGAAAACAAGAGAAAGCAACAAACAACAAACCAGTGAACACGCACCAAGAGGTCCAACTGCACCTGCAGAACCTCAACTTTGCAAATTTGAATCAAACAACAATAAGAAACATCTAGCGAACCAACGAGCAAGCATCAACCAGTCAACCAATAATGTCGGTGAAGAACAATATTTCCCAAATTCACTGTAGACAAGATTGTATCCAAAAATCGGAGGAAAATGTATTGTAACACGCCTGTTAAGTAAACATGTCAGGTTGTGAGGTCTGTAAGGTAAACATTTAAGGTTGTGAGGACCGTCCAAGGGCCTCCCACTGTAAACATTTAATAAATTTGTAGTTTGCATGGTTGGGATTATGCATCCACGATTGGAACTGTGCTTCTGTCTTTACCCATTCATAGGTAAGTTTTACTACCATGGTTGCATCCTTATTCATTCTTTGTTTTTTCCAATTTGCAAGTAATAATTTTCAATACTGGGAACTCTCTAGTCAAAATCCTCTTGCAGAACATATTTTTATGTAAATACTACAACTAGATAAACAAGACTGTAAGGATGTCTTGGTCTTGTTCCTGGACGTCATTGTTTGACAAAGAGCCCACCTCTGTCGCAGCCATAGTGACATATAAAAAGGAAATCCAATTTTCTCCTCGCATTTTATGTTCCTGAAAACCATACATTTGGTGCATTTGTTTCAGACTGTACCTCATACTTTTTTTTCATTTTTATTTTCCAACGAGTTCTAATTTGATGTCCAAGACATGGAAGTGGACACATGTGATTGGAAGGGAACAACCTGAAAACAATGCACCAAACGTATGGTTTTCAGGAACAGAAAAAATGAGGAGAAAAAATGATTTCCTTTTTTATATGTCACTATGGTTGCGATAGAGGTGGGTTCTGTGTTGAACATTGATGTTCAGAAACAAGACCAAGACAACATCACATATATGATAAACCGTAACATAAGCACGTAAATAACAATGCAACATGTAAATTTATCATATGATTGGTACTTATCTTGGAAACATTGTCGCCAACTGCGTACTAACCATCCACAAACCTCCCATCCTTAGACTACATTGTTCATCACTCTCAAGAGTGAGTCACCCATGAGCTGGGACTAAACTCCACCCGGGTAAAGGGATTCCTAACCAGGCTAAAAGCTCATAGACAACAGGAAGGACTCTACCTCAGGTGCTCACTCAACTAACAGCCTAAAGCCTCTCATTCCCCACATGCCTGCCCCACCCAAGGAAGTGTGCCCCTTCTCTTCTCAACAATCCTTCAACTGCCCCACTTCCCTTCCAGGGCTTCAACAACAGGCTGGATAGGAAGTCTCAGAGCACTGTAGTTGTAGTTTATCACCTTCAGAAAATCAATTCCCAACAATTCTCTCGCTCAGAGAATTGCTCACGGGCTTGACAACCCGCCTCTTCAATTTCGCACAGGCCTGACAACCCGCTTATTCAATCCCACTCCCAAGCTAACCAGGTACACCAACCGGAAATGGTTATGCAAACAGGCTTAGATACAGTGAAATGAATGTCTAAAGGATAACAGACTGTGTGAGTGAAATGGTCATGGAATCATTGACTGGATGACTGAATGATAGAAGGAATCATGGGAGATATGATCGTAAGAATGATGGTGAAGTGTCAAAATGAGCTAAGTCCCCACGATATGTATGCATGTCCCCAACTTGACACTTGTCATGTTGGAAGCTACTTTGGTCCACTTGTCCCCAACTTTAGAACTTAGGATAAAATAATTATCCATACTATATGTTTTAAGAAATATTAATATAATATTCATTTTTGGCTTAATCTCTTTAGCTTATCCCTTTCCCTTAACTTGTGGCCCTCCCTTTCCCTAACTAGTGGAGTTCAGTCCCCCATCTCT
The DNA here is from genome assembly GCA_032191745.1 of Picea mariana. Lineage (NCBI taxonomy): Eukaryota > Viridiplantae > Streptophyta > Pinopsida > Pinales > Pinaceae > Picea > Picea mariana. The sequence continues at coordinate 18,077 of JASDQU011103430.1, forward strand.
TTTATCATGGTCGGTCTGTGCACAACGATGTATTTTATATTAATCATGAGACATATACAAAATAAGCGCACTAGCCTTTAACATCTAGGTGCTATGGCCTAATTCCAAAACATAAGCATCCCAGCTTATAATAATTGGCTCACCAGCCTATAACATATATCATATACACAAGGCTCGCTGACCTCCATACTGCACGCACTTTAGTTACTGTGCGTAGTATCCAGAAATGTGCACACTACAACATTTTACTGTGCAGTACATGCGAGCACTATGCCATGAAAGGTGCATTACAAAATGATGTCAAAATATCTCACCATCTTAAGTACACTTACATTACATTTACAATTGGGTTTGGTCGAGGGATATTACAATCCCCTCCCCTTATTTATGCACTGTCCTCGGTGCATCATATACCCATATACAACAAAATTTTCAAAAATCCTCAAAAAGATGCAGGTATTATGTCCGCATTGCATCCTCATGATCCCAAGTAGCTTCCTCAGGACCGTACCACGTCCATTGGACCTTTACAAGCCCTATGGCTCGATTCCGGAGATGCTTGATTTTCTGATCCAAAATGCGCACCAGGTGCACTTGAAAAGTGCCTTCTTGCTCCACCTGAATCACATTCCAATCAATAACATGATTAGCATCAGGTATATATTTCTTTAGAAATGATACATGGAATACATTATGAATAAACATAGATGCAGGAAAAGAAATCATATCAGCAACTGGACTAGTCCTCTCTAAGAATTCAAATGGCCCACAAAATCTAGCTGCCAACTTGGCGCATCTTCCCATCTTCAGGGAACTCCTATTATCTTTCACCTTAAGGAAAACATGATCACCCACTTTGAACTCTTTGTGGGTTATGTTCTTATCGGAATAAATTTTCTACCTATCTTGGGTAGCTTTTAAATTCTGCTTAATTTTTATCATTTGGTCCTCCATCTCCTTGAGCAACTCTAGCCCAACTACTGTCCTATCAGCTAGATTATCCCAACTCACTGGAGTATTTCACTTTCTGCCATAAAGTGCTTCAAATGGGCACATCTTCAACGATGCCTGATACCCATTGTTGTAAGTGAATTCTACCAAGCTTCCCATTTCAATGGTTTGTCCATCACATACATTCTCAGTATGCCTTCTATCACTATGTTCACCCTCTCTGTCTATCCATCAGACTCTGGATGATAAGCTATATTAAAGTTCAGATTCATTCTGAATCCTTTGAACTGTCATTTCTAGAAATTTGAGGTGAATTTCGGGTCTCTGTCGGACACAATTATTTTAGGAATTTCGTGCAATCGTGCCACTTCCTTCATGAAAATATCAGCAACATCTGCTTCCTTGTGAGTAGTTTTCAATGGAATAAAATGGGCATCTTTTGTAAGCTTGTCCACGACCACCATGATCGAATCATGCAGCTTTCCTGTTCTGGGCAATCCCGTAATAAAATCCATTGTCACCACTTCCCACTTCCATTCAAGAATGGGAAAAGGTTGCAGCAACCCTGCTGGGTGCCTATGCTCAACTTTAACTTTCTAACATTCCATACATCTAGCGATGTATTCAGCGATCTCTCTCTTCATACCTGGCCAAAAGTAATGGCTCTTGATCGTTGCCACGGTTTTTTGATATCCATGTTTCCCTGCATAAGGGACATTATGCATTTCATGCAAAATCATATGTTTCAAGTCTTGGACATTTGGAACAAAAATTTTGTTCTTGTGCAATAGTATTCCATCTATTCCCAAATTATAACTACCCACCTTTTGTGGTATCTTACCCTGTTGTAGCTTTGCTACCAATTCTTTGTATTGAAGATCTGCATTTGCAGCCTCCAGAATTTTTCTTTTAATATCAATCTGATACATGCTAATGGTTGTAGCATGTAGTTCATGCACCCTCCTGCTGAGTGCATCAACCACTTTATTCTCTTTCCCCTTGATATGCTTTATATCAAAGTCATATTCGCTTAGAAATTCTAACCATCTACTTTGCCTAGCATTTAGATTTGGCTGATCAAATAAATATTTCAAACCATTGTGGTCTATTCTTAGCTCAAACCTCTTCCCCATGAGGTAGTGTCTCCATTTCCTCAAGGCATGCACTATGGCTTCCAACTCCAAATCATGATTGGCATAGTTTCTTTCATGCTTCTTCAACTTCCTTGATTCATAACATATAACAAACCCATTTTGAATGAGGACTCCACCAAGTCCTTCATTACATGCATCTGTGCATATAATGAAGTCTTCATTTGGGTCTGCAATATTTAATATTTGAGCACTTGTCAATAATTGTTTCAAGTGTTGGAAACTCTTTTCACAATCCAGTGTCCAATGAAACTTCACCCCCTTTCTTTGCAAGGAAGTGATTGGGTGTGAAAACTTTGAGAATCCTTCAATAAAACTTCTATAGTAGCCTGCAAGACCCATGAATGATCTCACCTCTGTCACATTATTTGGTGTTGACCATTCTCTAATGGCTTCTATCTTCTCAGGATCCACTATTATCCCATCCTTTGAAATGATATGCCCCAAATAATGAATTTGTTTCTGATAAAATGAGCATTTGCTCAATTTGGCATACAACTGATGCTCCTTTAATACTTGCAACACCATCCTCAAATGATGTTCATGCTCTTCCTCTGACTTAGAATATATA
>JASDQU011103431.1:6169-23315 GCA_032191745.1 Picea mariana
CCATGAAATGTTTTACCACACATTGACAACCACTACAAAACACCATAATCAAGACCAAACCCAAGAGAGGAATGAAAAACATGGAACAACAACCAAATTCCAAAGTGCACCATGATCACCAAGACAACCACAACAAAAAACCATAATCAATACCAAAACCATGAAACCCATGGGAAACATAGAGCACCCACAAAATTTTAGGCTATGCCACAATGAGCACAATTCATGGCCCATTAAATTCTACAGTACACCACAATCTCTAAGAAAACCATGACCAATCACCATATTAGAGATCAGATATAGGAAACTCCATAGTGCACCACAAAAAACAAGATAACCACAACCATATATCATAGTTGATAATACATCTAAAAAACCCATGACAAGAACACACCACCCACCAAATTCTAGCCTACACCATGACAAGCACAGACCACCAAATCCCGACAACAACAAAAACACATGCTAAACCATATTGCATGACAAACCTATGGAATTAAATAAGGAATTAAGGGTGGCAAGGGAAGTGGTGGTAAGATAGGGTATCTACCTAATCCATGTTACATGATAAGTGACACATATTCCACATGCATTTGGCTACATGGGCATCATTCATGAAGATGTTATGATGAATTTGTTTTGCATTTAGTATAAAAAATAAGGTGAAACACATTCCCTTAAACCCTACCTCCCCATCATCTTAACAACTGACCCCACCATTACATACTTAGCACCTTAGGACCTCCATCTCAAATACTGACAATACAAATGGAGGTCACGACTAGGGATTTTATGGCAGACCTAAACGTTATTCATACAAGGATATAAATACTCAGGATATGTCTAGGAACAATATACTAAATAGTTGCAAATCCTCTCATGGACAACCATTCATGAATGGAGACATCTTAGAGATATTGTGGAAGGATTGTTTTCCTGGATATATATGTCTATGTATACCATCAAATATCCACAATGTAGGGAACCTCAACATCAACAAATTTGGGACCAATTAAAATATGCCACATATACAAGGGAGACAAAGAAGGGAGTTGGTTTGGATAATAAAGGGAAAATCAAAAAGACATGTGGAAAGCTTAGAAATTTCCATGTCATTATGATGATGTCAACATGGTTGGCTCATTAAACATAAGGTATAATTAAATTACACCACATAGAAATGCAACATCAACATGAATGAACTTGGAAGGACTAGTGGTGGCTCTAGAGTGTGCCAAATGGGACCACTACACATTTTGCAAGATAAGTTAGAAGACACCCTTATCAAAACAATTCCAAGTATTTTGGAGAATTGGACTCAAACAAGATTTCACTAGGCTCTAATAATACTTCAGATCCATAGGAATTGAGCATATTTGTCATTTCAAATATCTCCAATGCAAGAACTTTCTTAGAAACATGGTACCTAGACTTAATCCTAATGCATAATATTTTAGGTTTGGATGCCTTGGTGGGCCTGGGGTTCCATGGCTTAAGTTCATATAGGCTTAAGTTCAGTGCACTCCTTGATCCTTTTTTTAACGCGGAATGCAAAATTGCTCCAAATTTTGTCACAATTGTTATTTGTAATGCCACAATGTCCACCAAGACACTCACTTCCCTCCTCCCTCTATTCAATATAGCTCCAGTGACCATATGGCCACAAAAAATGGGAAATTGGTGATGGAAAAGTAGGAGAGAGTTAAAAAGGTTAAAGAAAAGGGGACATGGTATATTCATCTTGGATTAGATTTGTACAAATCCCCTACAGGCTTTATGCACCATGGGGAATGGGAATTGGTTCAAATGAAACAAGCTTACAATAAAATAATATATTGAAGCAATTGAATCTATAAACAAAAGTTATGTTTGAATAACGATCTGTCACAATGAAAGGTCATGCTTGACAAAGATATTTTTAAAGGGAAGTACATTGCTACAAAAGTAAAACCTGCATATTACATTGAATATGATTTTGGATTTCTCATCTAAAACTTACATTGCTTGTAAATTTGAGAAGCACATCGATATTTTTGGAGAACTGATGGCAGAGGGAAACGTGTTTACCTATCACACCACATAGGCATGGCACTTCAATCTAGAGGCCATTGAAACTAAATGTCTGGTGTGGTAGATTTCACTGCTACGTGGGGTGTGTACCTTGTCATATCATGAGTCCACTGTTGATTGAGTTGTCAAAGAAATATGCAGAAATCTCTTTCCTTGAACGACATGGACCAATTGGGGGATGTGGAGACCGTGGCTACATTTAACTTTATAAAGGATGGAAAGGTTCTTGAAAAGATAATGAGTGGAAGGAAAAATGAACTTGAAATAAAAGTAGGAGCCTTGGATTATCAATCCTAGGCACTATTTTCTTATGATATATGATTTTACTAGTATTTTCTTTAGGTGACATTGAAACTATTAGGCTACATATTGGTGTGGGCACTGGCATGTTCCAGGAAGGTGTATTTCATGTAAATTCACTAAGGAATCGATAAACCATTTATGTTTGTGCATTGTCTCTATGCTAGGGAGGTTTGGTCTGAAGCTCTATTGTTATCTAATGGTGATAATAAGTGGAAAAAGCACTCATTTTTGAGTAGATTCAAATCTTGGTAATGGAGACAATTCTGTAAAATCTCACATAACCCTTCCCTCTTTTGTAGTATAGGGTCTATGGATCTCATCAGAAATTGTATGATTTTCCAAGGGAAAGACATACAAACTACACAAGTGGCTCGTCAAATAAGATATACCTATAGAGAGTCATGGAAAGATGAAAGAGTCAAACCTTCCCAAATCCTTAAGAGCCAGTATGAAAGAGTCAAACCTTCTCAAATCCTTAAGAGCCAGTGTATGATAAATCAAAGGTTTTGGGATTTTTTTTCCAGTGTATGAGAAACTCGTACCATTAAAAGTAGAGTTTTGATGATGTTTTTGAACTATGGTTATATTATTGATTCTTAGAAATATCAATGAAGTTGTGACCATTTTAAGTTGTGGCCTCAAAACCATAATGAAAAAAGGATATCTAGCAAATATTTTTTCATTATAAATTGTGATATTTTGGAATTTTCCAAGTCGCAATCATTTCCACCCAAAATAAAATAGCTACAATGGGGGATAATAGTAGGGGGGTAAAAATGCCAAGAAAGAATTCAAACACTAATGAGAGTTCAAGTCTATCTTCCAAAGAGGTGCAATCAACAATCAATAGTGTAAAAAATCAATGTACATAGTTCTTTGTCAAGTGAGTCCAAGGACTTGGAGATCAATTCAAAAAACAAATCTAAGATTTGAAGATCCAAATCATAGAAGATAATGTTCATGTTGCCATAGAGCTCATTGAAAGTGAAAATAATCTTCTATAGATATTGAAAGCAATAGAGAAAAACAATTCTAGTAAATCCAATCCATCCATTAATGATGGGCATAATTTAGTTCCAATTTAGGCTCCAACAACACCAACTACGGTCCACGGTTTACATTACCAAAAATTGAACTTAGGAGGTTTGATGGAAATGATGTAAAATAATGGATCAACCAAATGGAGAAATATTTTGAGATCCACCAAGTTCCTTAAGATGGATGTGTGACTCCTACTTTATTTTATCTTAAACAAGAGGCCTATCAATGGTACCAATGGGTGCTCAAAATAAGATCGTGAGGAAGGGCGTACTCATGGGAAGAATTTTTTGGTGACATGATGGCTCATTAAGAAAATATATGGACCAAGGAGTGTTTTAACCAAGTAAATAAGTTATACCATGTGTGTTCAGTTATCGAATACAATATGCAACACCATTGTCTATCTACATGATTCAATAAGTCGGATGAGGATCAACTTATAAATTTCATATTAGAGGCTTGAAGGATGTGATTTATCAGAAGGTCAAAGTTCACCACCTAAAAACATGAATCAATCCATCCAAATGTTTAAATGCATTGAGGTAAAACTCTTGGATGCCTACAAATTCTAAGGATGTTCATTAGGGTCATGAGAAAGAGGCATAACCATTACTATTGCATCATCACACGTGACTCATTTTTCCCCACAACAAGCAATTCCAAAACGTTGAACCAAGGGATTTTCCTAATTTTATGATAGAAAGTGGTCCTAGGATCACAAATGTAAGGAAAATCATCTCATGGTAATTGAAGATAACACAAATGAATATTTTGAAGAGGACAAAACCTTCAGAATCATTCCATAGAAAAAGCCACAAGCACCATATCACTACATGCCCTAGCAGGTATCAACACCCTTCAAATACTCAAAATTTAAGGAGACATAAAGAAGACAATGTAGTTATGTTGATTGACACAACAAGTAATCAAAAATTCATTGATAGGAAGTTGGTGGAACCCCTGAATTAATTTATTTGCCCCGTATCTAGCTTTCAAATTATGAGCATAGATGGGAACGTTGTAACTAGTAAATTTGGATGGTCTATTTCATAAATCCTCAATAACTCTACCTAGGTTTCACATGGGTTTCCATTCTTTGTGAGATATATTTTACTATGGCCTCATGGATACCATCTCGAAATTAACATTTATGGTCATTTTCAAGAAAAAAAAAAGAATCATTTTAGGGATTCAGATAGTCTTGTGCCCTCCATGATTAGAAATAAAGAAATTAGTAAAAAGCTCAGAGATTGGAGAACTTGTAACAATGAAATTACCGATTTTGGCGGCATGATGTTAACCTCTAGGTATCTCCACTCCACAATCGTTGTCAAGTTTGGACAGATAGGGATCCTATTCATTTGTCAATGTCCAAAATTGTTGGATAGGGCCTCCTTTGACTCCCTCTGTCATTGGCGAGGGGATTTGCTATGCTCATCGCAGGGTTTATCTTCTCTACTAGTCTTGGCCAGAATGGGTGCGACCACTCCCTCTCTGCTAGTCTTGGAATGGGTGGGGTTTTGCTTCCATATTTACTAGTCTTGGCCCATGGAATGGGCATTGGCTTATGCTCTTCTAGTATGAATGGGCACACAGGATTTTAGTGAAACTTCATTTTAGTTTTTGTTGTTTCAGTTTTTATGTTTTATTTTATTAAATATAATTAATATATATAATATAAAGGTTTAATTTTATATTATATTAAGTTTTCATTGTATTATAAAGGTTTAATATTATTTTATTATATTAAGTTTTAAGGTTTAATATTATATTAAGTTTTCATTGGACAAATACTAAAGGTTGATGAGACATATAAAGTAAGGGGGGGGCAAATAAAAGTTGGGTTCCATTAGCTTAAGACATGTGAGAATCCTACTATGATATTTTTCAAAGATATAACTTCCAAGGAATTTGTGAAGCATATTAAGGCCCTCAAAATAAAAAACAATAGAATCATTGACCAAGGGAACATTGAAAAGGAGTTTGTTAATCATTACAAAATGGTTTTTCAATCTCAAGGAATTATAACAAAGGAAAGAAAGTTGTATATGAAAACTTATGTTGATGTAGTCCCAAGAAATTCGATGCAAAAGGAATAATGGGTATGTGATCAAAGGCTTATAATGTTGGTTGAATTTATGACTACCCTCAAAGAGATGGTTGATGATCAATTTCTCACATGAGACTACTTTCCACTCTAGTCATCGAGGATTCCCTTTTGCACTAACCCTTTATGTGATGGTTATTGAAACCCTTAACTACCTCATCCAAAAACAATGTCTCGGTGGATTATCTGAGGCTTGGAAATGAAAAGTATGTATATGACTCCTTCCTTACTATCCTAGAAGAGAAACAGTCACTAGACAATAACATGGTTTTCTTGCAATTTTTTTACAAATCCTTTGGATCAAAATTTCCTTGGGCCAAGAATTAATCTTACCATCATAGTTAGTAGGAAACCCTAAGTTGACTAGTAGGATAGGGATGGACATACATACTGTTAAAATAATTCATGTGCTCATTTTCACCATAGGGAATTAATGTTACCATCATAGTTAGTAGGAAACCCTGAGTTGACTAGTAGGACATGGATGGACATACATACTATTAAAATAATTTATGTGTCTTTGTGCCTATGGATGGTTTCCATGATGATATGATGATGGAATAAAGTGGGTGTGTGAGTGAAATTTGAGTCCAGAAACCATCCCATATCATTAAGGCATGCGAATATCCTATTCATGTCAAATTTCAATGCATACAGATACAGTTTGAAAACATTTCAACGTTGGCCCCATTCACATGTCATTGTTGCTCGCCTATAGTATTTTTATGGTGTTGATTAAGAAATCGATGAAAAATAGGGATTTTTAATCACAAATATGACACATATACATTGTATATACATTAATGTAGAACCTGAAAGAAAAATGAATAAGGACTGACGAAAAATTAAAACTTGCGTCAACCAAATTGTGTACTTTGAAAGAAAATTAGGGTTTGTGGTTTACATGATGAATTGATGATGGAATAAAGTGGGTGTGTGAGTGAAATTTGAGTCCATAAACCCTCCCATATATTTAAGGCATTCAAATAGTATATCCATGACAAATTTTAGTGCATACAGAAACTGTTTGAAAAAATTTCAATGTTGGCCCCATTCATATGTCACTGTTGTCGGTGTCTAGTCCTAGTACAATTTATGTTCCTTGTTCCTTGTTCCTTGTTATGTGTTCCTCATTCCTCATTCCTAATTCCTAGTTCCTTGACCATGGTGTAGTCCCAAATATCCATTATTTTTGTACAAATTTACATACTAATGGCATAAAATGTCCCACACAAAGACCAAATTTATATCCACTGCATAAGGCTTTTGTCTTTTTTCAAGGACTATGTAACAGATCTCAATTCTAAGAAGATTCAAATAGTACCTAAGAACCTTAAGTTATTTCCTTAACCATGGGTGAAATAACACTATCGTTCAATATTAAAATTGTTACATTTCATTGTTTGGCATCATGTGTACTAATGGCTTGAGCCACCATATCCACAAAGGAAACATACCAAGAATATTTGTCTTATGAACAAGATATGGTACTATCCATTTTGAGGTTTGGCATAGAGATTTTTCTTATATACCACACTACATTGCATAATCCCTACACTCCTTGAAAACCATGTAACACCATTCAAATTAGACACAATATTCTTGCGACAAATTAGCTATACTATCGACGAACTTTTTTCATCGATAGTATAGAAAATTCGTTGCAAGATTATTTACATTTGTCTCTCTTGCGACGATATAAAATGATTCTTGGATTCATTTCATATTTGGTTTATCAACTTGAAATCTCAATTTGATACTTTTCAAGCTAGTTGGACCTTCAGTCAAATACAAATATGAAACTTGGAATCATTAACATATCTACTAGAACATACGAAAAAAAGGGGTTATGGTTTCCATGATGAATTGATGATGGAATAAAGTGGGTATTTCAGTCAAATTTGAGTCTAGAAAACCCTCCCATATCGTTAAGGCATGTGATTAGTCTATCCAGGTCAAATTTCAATGCATACAGATATAGTTTGAAAACATTTCAACGTTGGCCCCATACACATGTCATTGTTTCCTACCTCTAGTATCTTGATGGTGTTGATTAAGAAATCAACGAAATAGAGGGATTTTTCATCACAAATATGACACAGATACAATGTATATACATTAATGTAGAACCTGAAAGAAAAATGAAGAAAGACCGACGAAAGCCTAAAACTTGCGTCAACCAAATAGGGTACTCTGAAAGAAAATTAGGATTTATGGTTTACATGATGAATTTATGATGGAAGAAAGTGGGTGTGTCACTCAAATTTGAGTCCATAAACCCTCCCATATTGTTAAGGCATACCAATAGTCTATCCATGGAAAATTTCAGTGCATACAGAAACTATTTGAAAAAAATTCAACGCTGGCCCCATTCGCAGGTCGCTATTGTCAGTGTCTAGTCCTCGTGCAATTTGCGTTCCTCGTTCCTCGTTCCTCATTCCTTGAACATGATGTAGTCCCAAATATCCATTATTTTTGTACAAAATTACATACTAATGGCATAAAATGTCCCACACAAAGACTAAATTAATATCTGTTGCATAAGTCTTTTGTCTTTTTTCAAGGACTATGTAGCGTATCTCCATTCTCAGGAGATTCAAATAGGACCTAAGAACCTTAATTTATTTCCTTAACCATGGGTGACATAATATTATCATTCAATAGTAAAATTGTTACATTTCATTATTTGGCATCATGTGTACTGAGGACTTGGGCCACCATATCCGCAAAGGAAACATACCAAGAATATTTGTCTTATGAACAAGATATGGTACTGTCCATTTTGAGGTTTGGCATAGAGATTGTTCTTATAGAATACACTACACTGAACCATAATATAATCCCTATGCTCCTTGAAAACCATGTAACACCATTCAAATTAGACACAATATTCTTGTGACTAATTAGCTATACTATCAACAAACTTTTTTCATCGATAGTATAGAAAATTCGTCGCAAGATTATTTACATTTGTCTCTCTTGCGACGATATCAAATGATGCTTGGATTCATTTCATATTTGGTTTATCAACTTGAAATATCAATTTGATACTTTGCAAGCTCATTGGACCTTCAGTCAAATACAAATATGAAACTTGGAATCATTAACATATCTACTAGAACATATGAAAAATAGGGTTTATGGTTTCCATGATGAATTGATGATGGAAGAAAGTGGGTGTGTCAGTCAAATTTGAGTCCATAAACCATCCCATATCATTAAGGCATGTTATTAGTCTATCCAGGTCAAATTTCAATGCATACAATTACAATTTGAAAACATTTCAACGTTGGCCCCATTCACATGTCATTGTTGTCTGCCTCTAATATCGTGATGGTGTTGATTAAGCAATCAAAGAAATAGAGGGATTTTTCATCACAAGTATGACATAGATACATTGTATATACATTAATGTAGAACTTGAAATAAAAATGAACAAAGACCAATGAAAGCCTAAAACTTGCGTCAACCAATTTGGGTACTCTGAAAGAAAATTACGGTTTATGGTTTACATGATGAATTGATGATGGAAGAAAATGGGTGTGTTGCTAAAATTTGAGTCCAAAAACCCTCCCATATCGTTAAGGCATGCCAATAGTCTATCCATGACAAATTTTAGTGCATACAGAAATTGTTTGAAAATATTTCAGTGTTGGCCCCATTCACAGGTCCCTGTTGTCGGTGTCTAGTCCTTGTGTAATTTTTGTTCCTCGTTCATCATTCCTCATTCCTCGTTACTATTTCCTCATTCTTTGACCATGGTGTAGTCCCCAAGATCCATCATTTTTTTACAAAATTACATACTAATGCCATAAAATGTCCCACACAAAGACCAAATTAATATCTGTTACATAAGTCTTTTGTCTTTTTTCAAGGACTATGTAATGGATCTCAATTCTAAGAAGATTCAAATAGGACCTAAGAACCATAACTTCTTTCCTTAACCATGGGTGACATAAAATTTTCATTCAATAGTAAAATTGTTACATTTCATTGTTTGGCATCATGTGTACTGAGGGCTTGAGCCACCATATCCACAAAGGAAACATACCAAAAATATTTGTCTTATGAACAAGATATGGTACTATCCATTTTGAGGTTTGGCATAGAGATTGTTATTGTAGACTACAATACATTGCACCATAATATAATCCCTACACCCCTTGAAATCCATGTAACACTATTCAAATTAGACACAATATTCTTGCGACGAATTAGCTATACTATCGACGAACTTTTTTCATCGATAGTATAGCAAATTCATCGCAAGATTATTTACATTCGTCTCTCTTGCGACGATATCAAATCATGCTTGGATTCATTTCATATTTGGTTTATCAACTTGAAATCTCAATTTGATACTTTGCAAGCTAGCTGGACCTTCAGTCAAATACAAATATGAAACTTGGAATCATTAACATATCTACTAGAACTTATGAAAAATAGGGTTTATGGTTTCCATGATGAATTGATGATGGAAGAAAGTGGGTTTCTCAACAAAATTTGAGTCTAAAATCCCTTGCATATTGTTAAGGCATGTGATTAGTCTATCCAGGTCAAATTTCAATGCATACAAATACATTTTGAAAACATTTCAACGTTGGCCCCATTCACATGTCACGGTTGCCCGCCTCTAGTATCTTGATGGTGTTGATTAAGCAATCAATGAAATAGATTGATTTTTCATCACAACTATGAAACAGATACATTGTATATACATTAATGTAGAAACTGATATAAAAATGAACAAAGACCGACGAAAGCCTAAAACTTGCGTCAACCAAATTGGGTACTCTGAAGGAAAATTAGGGTTTATGGTTTACATGATGAATTGATGATGGAATAAAGTGGGTGTGTCACTCAAATTTGAGTCCAGAAACTTTCCCATATCATTAAGGCATGTCAATAGTCTATCCATGACAAATTTCAGTGCATATAGAAACTATTTGAAAAAATTTCAACGTTGGCCCCATTCGCAAGTCCCTATTGTCGGTGTCTAGTCCTCATGCAATTTTCATTCCTCGTTTATCATTCCTCATTCTTTGACCATGGTGTATTCCCCAAGATCCATTATTTTTGTACAAAATTACATACTGAGGGCATAAAATGTCCCACACAAAGACTAAATTAATATCCGCTACATAAGTCTTTTGTATTTTTTCAAGGACTATGTAACATATCTCAATTCTAAGAAGATTAAAATAGGACCTAAAAACCTTAAGTTATTTCCTTAACCATGGGTGACATAAAAATTCCATTCAATAGTAAAATTGTTACATCTCATTATTTGGCATCATGTGTACTGAGGGCTTGAGCCACCATATCCACAAAGGAAACATACCAAGAATATTTGTCTTATGAACAAGATATGGTACTATCCATTTTGAGGTTTGGCATAGAGATTGTTCTTGTAGAATACACTACATTACACCATAATATAACCCCTACACTCCTTGAAAACCATGTAACACCATTCAAATTAGACACAATATTCTTGCAACAAATTAGCTATATTATCGACGAAATTTTTTCGTCGATAGTATAGCAAATTCGTTGCAAGATTATTTACATTTGTCTCTCTTGCGAAGATATAAAATGATGCTTGGATTAATTTCATATTTGGTGTATCAAATTGAAATTTCAATTTGATACTTTTCAAGCTAGTTGGACCTTCAGTCAAATACAAATATGAAACTTGGAATCATTAACATATCTACTAGAACATATGAAAAAAAGGGTTTATGGTTTCCATGATGAATTGATGATGGAATAAAGTGGGTCTGTCAGTCAAATTTGAGTCCATAAACCCTCCCATATCATTAAGGCATGTGATTATTCTATCCAAGTCAAATTTCAATGCATACAGATACAGTTTGAAAACATTTCAACGTTGGCCCCATTCACATGTCATTGTTGCCCGCCTCTAGTATCTTGATGGTGTTGATTAAGAAATCAACGAAATAGAGTGATTTTTCATCACAAGTATGATGCATATACATTGTATATACATTAATGTAGAACCTGAAAGAAAAATGAAGAAAGACCGATGAAAGCCTAAAACTTGCATCAACCAAATTGGGTACTCTGAAAGAAAATTAGGGTTTATGGTTTACATGATGAATTGATGATGGAAAAAAGTGGGTGTGTCACTCAAATTTGAGTCCAGAAACCCTCCCATATCGTTAAGGAATGTCAATAGTCTATCCATGACAAATTTTAGTGCATACAGAAACTGTTTGAAAAAATTTCAACGCTAGCCCCATTCGCAGGTCCTTGTTGTCGGTGTCTAGTCCTCGTGCAATTTTCGTTCCTCGTTCATCGTTCCTTGTTGTTTTTGTACAAAAAGTACTAATGGCATAAAATTTCCCATACAAAGACCAAATTAATATCCGCTACATAAGTCTTTTGTATTTTTTCAATGACTGTGTAACGAATCTCAAATCTAAGAAGATTCAAATAGGTAACAATATTGATGAAATCTTATACAATTATGATGGTATAAAAATGAAAGAGATTCTATTGGTTTCAAGAACAATTTATCCTCTACTGAACAAGGCCAACCACGTGAAGGTGGAAACTCACATGGCCCCTCCCCTCCCCCTCACATCACTCTCACTTGATCCCCAAAACCCAATCTATAAAATATAAAATAATCGAAAGCAACGTCCTATTAATATTCATGCATAGAAACTACAAAAACAAAAATTAATGAAGGTACATGAAATTATGTGTTTCTAAATGATATTTTTAGTCTACCACGTACTTTACTATCTTGACAACTATTTTCAGGTTTCAAATAATAATTAAACAACATGTAACCTAGGATATAAAAATGTCACATAAAACTTAAAAACATGTAAATAACCCATGACATTAAAAGTAAATTATTTTAAGAGAATAATTCATACAAATTAAAATATTATATAGTCATGTACCTAATCCAACCTCAACATTTGTGTAATCATCCTTATTCTCTATCTTGATCTTCTTCATCGAACTCGATATCTGTATCATCATCTGGTTCTGAAACGATGTTGAAAGGATTGATGATATCATCATCATCATCAATGTCATTTTAGAGCATATTTTCATCGACATCATCATCAAAAATTGCAATATTGTCTCCTATGCCTAGATCATGATCTTCTTCGTCTTGTTCATTTGTAGATCCTCCATGATCTTCCGGCTCTGTCTGATATTTTGTTGAATCATCTTCTTGATCTTCAATATCATCTTCTTCCTGTAAATGAGTATACTTAATTGGCCTTCCTCTTGGATCATATCTAACAACAAATGACCAATCCCTTTCACTTGGAACATTTGATTAAAATACCTAGTGTTCACATTGGCTTGGAAAAACATAGCGATCATGTCCTCTTTCAAACATTGTTGTTTAAATCATTGGAAATCCATTGGCATGTTGAATAATAGTTCTTTCCTCATCACGTTCATGCATTCGTAACCTATACCATTTGACATCGAATAGAACTAATTTGAAGGAATTAAATTCACAATCAAGTATATCGTTTAAATATCCATAGTATCTATTTTCAGATTCTCGGGGATGTTTGTCACTCCTAGAGGAAACATTAGTAACCTGGAATACTGCAGTTATCCCACTATCAGAATTTTTCCTGGTTTCATCCAATTGTTTGATGTGAAATTTATGACCATTCCACCACATAGCCTTGTGGTGTTTCAACTGAAATATGTCAGATATGTAAAAGATGCATTGTCAATTAATAAATTAACATACATTTATATAACTATGAAAGTATCTGAAAAATACATGTAACGTACCTCCTCGTTACGACAACAACTCTTTAACAGGTGCGAAATTTTCTTTTGTGTGTGGTTAAGGTGTGTGCGCGCATGTAAACAGGAACAAACACACTTGACTCTATGTCGGCACCCGATGACTAACAAGACGCAACCATGATGATCACAACAAGAAGACAAGGGCGCACAACAAGTAGCTGCAAGCAATAACCGACCAAAGGCATAAGGCACACGACAAGTAACCGCAAACATTAAACAACACACTGGGTTAGGTATCGTACGAACACAGATGGAAGAATCCATGGTAGTAGATTTTACTATTTCTGCACAGGAAAGTAGGGCGTTTAATCTTAGTTCTCTTCTCCAGAGAGAGAGAGAAGGTCAGATAGGCTCCTGGCCGACTGTTCAGGCAGAAACTAGTAATCTCCGTGAGGTGTGTCGCAAGAGTGGAAACCCTACCTTTAAAGGGCCCGAGACTCTTGATACGACACTGGATTCTTTACACAGAAAATAATCACACGCCCACCCTTACATACTAGGCTACGTGGAGGTGTCTACATCCCGCCTGACACAAGCAGACCAAGCAATAAAATGTATGCATCCAAGTACAACAATAGGTCAAGGAACAACCGCGTCCTCGATGGAGGCGCGAGTCAATTAATTGTGAATCCTAATTATCGCAAATCCAATTAAATGCAGGCTCCATTAATAAGGCTATTCAATTAATTGCATATTCCCCATTCTAAATCATAATCACCTTTTGGACTTAGTTTAGGACATTATAATTTGTCTGCGATCAATGATAATTAATTTCATCGATACTACAACCGCAACAACCATTTTCACTTCATTTTCCAATATCTACATAAAATAACCATCATATTGCATCCGATAGGATATTGATAATAATTACATTGACCTTCCATAAACCGATAACGACATCATCATTAATAGTTCCATAATCATTAGCATTACCATTATATGTTTCATTACATGACCATTACAGTAAAACAATAATATTAGTAATTACCATAAGCATTTAACATTAAGCTTCACCTCACTTTACCCATTACCATAACAATAACATCCTAGCATTTATGTTACCATGAGCATATATTAAATGAAATCGAAGATAGGAAGAATTGCACTTACTGATGCCCATTAGTCATCTAATTCTAAATTCACCCACAAGACATTTTCAGGATACGTGAGTAAAATCTCACAGTGGAAGGCTACTATTTGAATCATTAACGAGCATTAACCATATCATTGCTTTCTATATACATTCGCATTGTATTTAAATTACACGGACCTTATACTTTATTGATAGCAGTAACATAGGAACTACCAATTACCTCACCATAAATGACCATATAATTACTTTTATAATAGGAAAGCATTGCAACTCAACCAATGATAACCTTACCCTTCCTAGTTACATTAACAATACATGGTCATTACATATGACCACACGATCTTGCAAAAACACAATAAATACTACATCTTCTACGTGATCTACCACTAACATTTCAAATTAATTTAGGAGCTATGATGTGACCCTTACAAATCCTAAAACACACATCTCATTGACATTACCTTATTATATTAAATAACATTAATTGCAGGAAGGACAATGTAATCACATTTTACTGCCGTAACGACGCAAAGGGGGAGAATAATGCGTTGCATCTCAATATTATATAACCCTAACATTATTATATTTTAAAAGGCAATGACATTACCCTAAACCAATTCAATGAAAAATAACATGGAATTTTACCTTTATGAAAACAATAACACAGCAGCGATACGTTGGCTCATTAAATAACATGGAATTTACCTTTATTAAAAACAGTAACGCAGCAGCGGTTACGTTGGAATTTACCTTTATTAAAAATTGTAACGCAACAGTGATACATTGGAAATTACCTTTATTAAAAACTGTAACGCAGCAGCGATACATTGGAGCAATTCATGCCGACAGAGCAGCCAGAACATCACGATTTCTGGGGCAGCACAGCCGGAATCTAGGGCAATCAAAACTGGCAGGGGTAAGGACGCAGACCACATTTACACAGTCCGTCGACGGAAGTGGGGTGAGCCAGCACACAGAGCACAAATCATACCAGGCACGGCTGCCGAGAGAAAAAGGAGAGGAGCAAACAACATCCCAGACTCATTCCCATATGATTTACCCAGCCATTACGGCAAGCACTTGCAGGGTATTCAATGGAGGCTTGTGCGCGTTAAAAAATACAATTCTGCCAAAAAGAGGCACGACCAGGGAGAAGGAAATGGCCATACGGCCATTCCCAAGGCAAATCGCCCAAGTAATACTAAGACAACCACAGCACCATCACAACTCACAGAGGGATAAGATCAACAGCCGACTAGCAAGGAATTTGTTTCACCATACGCTGAGATCGCGTGGTCGAAATCTGTGGGGGTATTCCCCACCCAAGCAGAGGATTTTAACAATAGAACGCCGAGAAATTGGTAACCAAAAAAACACAGGGATAGGCTATGGGAACACCGAGAATTTATAACCTTAAATACGCTGAGATGGGTATGGAATTGCGTGGGTTTCCTCCACAGAACACTCGGAATGCAACCCCCAAAAAAAGGAAAACGCAGACAATTATAAAAAGGAAAGCATGGTAGGAGAAAGCATCGATACAAGGAGGGTCACAGAAATCACTCAATCTCTGAATATTTAAACGCATTAAGCAACAAAAATCGTTGTCCAATGTATTATTTTCACAATAATGAACACAGACCAGAAACTCTGTGCAGAGAACTTTCATCACAACCATAACAGCATTTGCTAAGGACGGTAACCCTGCTCATCCAATTTTTTTAAAAGGGACTAAACATTATCCGGGATATACAACTGCTAAAAGTAAGGCAGGAGTGTAAGGATCACAGTGGAAGGCAAAGGAGGGAAGATCTTGGTAGAACCACAGAGGTATTAGATAATCCCCGTTTCAGTTGTTAGAGCTAAGCTATCCATTTTATTCTCATTGTTCGCACAGTAAAATCAATTTTTTATTACTGTAATAACCACTTCCAATGCCATAGCAGAGTTAAACGGTCAATCCCTCACTGTAGTAATAAGATAAACCGAACAACATATATCTCAATACAGAATAAATACATGTACAATCAGCATACAGAATTAAGCCTAAGATCCTAATGCATACTACTCTACTAAAACACAATTCATACCATTTCCTTATTGCTTGTTGCAAATGACTCCTGTGCTCTGTGTCGCTCCTGCTCCATGCCGTTCCTACTCGCCAACCATAGAGACTACACCGGTACCTCCCAGCCAAACGCTAGGGGTAATCTGCTTCCCCCTTAGCCCCCCGAGCCGCAAAGGGGCCACACAAATCCAAAAGGTATACCTAGCTTCCCCGGCTCGCCTCCAAGGCTGAGCTACCACTCTAATCCCAGCTGAGAAAATCCCAACTCCTCACAAGCAATCAGTCCAGTCCAAATTCGGCAGCATAACGACACCTAACAGCCCATCCCCTTTTTCCCTCATCCCCCTTACTTTTATAGAGTTTTGAGCCCCCCCTTGCCCTAATCACATTTAATTTAAGTTTTTTTTTTGAAAACCCTCTAAAAATTCTCTGTCTTACAAGTGTCACTCATCCCCCACGTTTCTCCCAAAATTATTTTCTTTAAATTTATTAAAAGGCTCATTTCCCTATTTTTATTATTCCCTTTCTTTTCTTTTTTTTTAAAACCAAAAAGGTAAATGCGCTAATTAATCCTTTCATTTTATTTTTTATTTTTAAATTCATAACTTTTTAAATTCCCGCATGTTAAATAATTTTATTACTT
>JASDQU011103433.1:15128-26714 GCA_032191745.1 Picea mariana
GACTGCAGGTGCACCAGGGACAAGGTCAAATGCAACTACAACTATGCAATCCTTATAACCATCGTCAATTGTATGTTTAAAATCTTCCTCAGCAACGTGATTTTCATCCTTATCATCGGGGGAAAAATTTGATTTCTACTGAATATGCTTCTCAAATACGTCACAACAATTTTCAAAAAGACTTTCAGTTGGGAATTTTTCTTTACAAAATATATTGAAAGCATTATGAAAACTTGCCAACGAGTTAATACTTGAAGATGGAAAAGGTCTGCACCAGTCGAGGGCTTCTCCCTTCAACGAGTATCTGGAAATATTGATCTTGACATCCTCATGCACAATTTTACATTCATGAATAAACTCATGAAAATCTAGCAGATGTTCAGCCGAAACGTCCCAATCTTCACCTTTAAATGTAGGAAGGACACCTTCCCATTCATCTCTGCTAAGCATTGGTTTGGAAAACCAACTACATTTGAAAAGTCACAAAAGGAAAACCTTTGAGCCAAAAAGGCTTCCATACTTGGATCCCCATTGGAGTTGCCATGGTGAAAGGTCTACAGTCAAACATATGTCCTCTTTCTTTTCACCATCAAGAAGTGGATCTAATCATTGTCATTCTCCCATGGAAGATTTCTTTGCTACTTCGTCCCCAGAAATGACACCATAAGATGTTAGTCCCTATAGTTGCACTTGACTGTGAGAGGGCAAGCTAGGGCATCATCGATTTATTGCAAAATTTTTTTGAAGGTTTTTATGGTTTGGTTTTGAATGAGGTGGTTGAAAACTGGTTCAAAGGTTATAAAATAAACAAGAAAATTAGAATAAGAACAAAAGATATCCCATTGACTGGTTAATAGGTAGTCACATAGATGGATTAGACCAATAAGAAAAAGAGAAAATGAAATTTCCAATTTTTCAACTTCACATAAATTCTTATCTCAAAATATCATTAAGAAACAAGAACATCACCCTGAAATCAAAACTTGAAAATAATCACCACAACAAGTTCCTTACTGTATTAATCAATAATCAAGAAAACAAATGCATTGCAATTTGAATAATGAGCTCAAGCATGAAGAGAGAAGAACATACTAGAAAAGAGAGTCTAACCATCCATATTCCTTTACTATCAAGTGTCAAATAGAAAAGTAATGTCTTACAAGGTGTTTCCAAAACAGGTCCTCTGGATCTCCAATTCCCCCCCTCCTTCAACTTCTCCTTCTACAGAGTTTATATAGAAACAATACATAATTATCAAGATCCAAAATAAATGGATCTGAAAGCCTCCTCATCTATATTTAGTTTATTGTTTCAAATAATCAAGGAGAATATCAAATCTGATCTCCAAGTCAAATTGATGAGCTAGCTTGTCAATTGTTGTCCATGAGATTGTTTAGGAAAATAAATCTGGCAAATTCCTGAAAAATAGGGTCCAACAATATCTTCGTATCTCCCAAATGGTGATAGATGTGTAAAAAATGACAAAGTTTTTTGTGAATGGTCTCATTCCCAACAAAAACATCTTTTGGTTTCCAAAAATTTATCTCCAGCTGTTCTTCAACCTCTCCCAAACTTAATGACTAAAATAAGAAATTATGTATTGTGAAATATCAAAAAATTAGGCCTCAAAGATATATCTAAATCTCTTAAACTGTGATCGCTGTGTAAAAATAGAGTGAAGCTTTTTTGAAGGGACATGTTCCAAACAAAAACCTCTTTTTGTTTCAACAAATTCATCTCCAGGTATTCTGCAACCTCTCTTGAAGATAAAGACTAAAACAGGTAAAAAACAAAGTATTTCCTGTAGCTTTTTCAGAAAAATAGGCCTCAAAGATAAATTTGACTCYATTAAAATGTGATTGTTGTGTAAAAACCGACAGCATTTTTTGTGAAGGGATATGTTCCCAACAAAAACCTCTTTTTGTTTCAACAAATTCATCTCCAGATGTTCTGCAACCTCTCTTGAAGATAAAGACTAAAACATGTAAAAATACAGAGTATTTCCTGTAGCTTTTCTGGTTCTACAGAATAATAGCCTTTTCCATAAGAAAACATCCTTCATCTTTTGATGATCTGGTGGTTTCTCTTGTTATAGGTCTTGTAGAATATTGAGCAATTTGTTTTCCTTTTCTTGTTGTCTTACCCACATTTTTATTTTCTTTTTCTTTCCTGTGTAATGGAGATATTTCTGTTTATGCTTGACTGTGGTTTTAATTGGATTTAYATTGTAATCTTCATCTGTATCTACTTCCATATTTATGTTTTCATCAKAAACGTTTCAATCTCTGCATCTAATTTGGGTCTCTTACCTTTGTTGGTTCTTGTCACCTTGATATCAGACATTTCCTCTTTAGCAAGAGTTTCATCAACTAGAATACTATGTTTGTGTGTAACGACCCCTTTCCCTTTGCYTCTTTTCTATTTGCTGGGTTATGGATCAGGATTCATGGATTGGATCAACCAGCTCTAGGGTTTCTGCACCTCCCTCAGAGCAACAAMAACCATAGTCTTAATTAAGAYTTGATGAAACAGGCTATKCTTTGCAGTGGTGGGGTGTGACTGCACCCTTTTTGATATCTTTKCCAAGATTTTGAGTAGAAAGTAAGGTAGATTTAAAGGATAATCTTCGTTTAGATGCATTAAAAACCTAATGTGGTAGATGTAAATAAGTGAAAATCTGCCTTCATAGGTGATATACCTGTGGATGATGATTAAAGAAGTGTGTCATTCCTGTCTGATCCAACTGTGAGGGACTYCCTTTCTCCAATCCGGGTTTTGCTTATCTGGTAGAAAAAATTGATTGACAAATTCTATGACTACATGTTCATTTTTCCACCATCATTCTCCTCCAACTACCAATCTGCAAGCTTTGGCGTCTGTTTATTCTGTCACCAACATCAACAAATTTCCGATCTCCACTTCGAAACAATCGAAGTTCTGTGCAAACGCCATAGATACCTGTTCGTCATAACCTTGGAAGGTGGTGAGGAATTTGAACTAGCCAACATCTTTAAACCTCTGTGCCATCTGCAGATATTCTTCAAGAAGCTCAGCGCCTTCGGGTTCCAATATGAAAACTTGCCCACTTATCTTAGGTGCCATATTAATAACACGATGTTGCATCTTGGAACTGTTTGAAAGTTGAATTTACAACCTGCAATCGTTAGCATATAACAGTTTCTTCTGGAAAATATCTGCGCTTATAATTCAACAAATTAGAACGACGAGTGACAGGATCATATAATGATGTTTGGAAATTGACCGATTTGAAAAGGGTATTTGTAGGTACATAATGATCCCATCGTGTAATGGTGCGAACTRTAGAATGATTCAGGAGATATCGTGGGATACGGGMGGATCATTAGTCAACGATTCATGTAATCATAACAAAATCAGGGTGGTTGGTGCTTATCATGGCATGATTATATTGGTGCTACAGGAATAATGTTATTCCAGAAGCGCTATTCATGACTTGGMAAAAAWTTGAATTTGMAAGATTCAAATAGGCATATGAAGTGACACATCTTGTAAAAGCATGTCTTAAATCTCCCAAACTTAAGGAAATTATTCAAAAAGATAAAATGTGAAACATAACAAACTGAAAACAAAGATTAAAATCAAACTAAAGAAAACAATGAAGTGCAGGTAGGGAGGGTTTAGGATTAGAGTTTCTCACTAAATCAAAAGAAAAATTAGAGACTAACACTGGCTCCTTTGGGGGATAATGCTCTGCTTGTGAGGCATCAAGAACAAGCAGACCACTGTGCCTTTCCATTCTATCCATCTGTGCAACTTGACCCTGCAAATCTTCAACTCTGCAAACATCCACAATTTTTTTCTATGTTGGGCTTGTGGCGTCATTCAATATCATTCAAATTTGGCCCAAACTTCTACAAATATACTCCACATTTGAATTCAAACTACCCCTGCCAATAGTGCCTTATATATATGGGGCATGGAGTCTTTATTTCAAAACTAAAACCAAATTTTCTGCTGTAAATTAACAGACTAAAATTAATCTCATACTTGATGGCGAGATTATTCTTCTATTTATTCCTACTTCTAACCAGTAAAAACTGGCTCATCATGTGACATCATGCTTCCAATGAAGCCATGATAACATCAAACCATTTACCAAAGCTCTTTCAACGCAGATAGAAATAAGAGAAGAATTCTTTATGTGTAACAGAATTTTAATTTGTAACACATACCTACAACCATCATCTGATTTAATTCCAAAAATAACAAGGCTGAAATCTTCTGAGAAACATAACTCCATATAAATGGCTACCGGATCATAGAAAAAAGTAGATTGATAACTAAAAATGGTTACCTCTGCTTGCTTCTCGATACTGCCATATACTGGTTCTAACTATTCATGACTAATGTGCAGGTTGTTTTCATAAATTTGTTGCTCAACTTTTGTCACCATAAAGATAACAAGTTGTTGATAACCTCCCTCAATTATGTTAAGTTTATGAGGCTCATCAACAACAATATGCTGAGGAAACGCATGTTCCTTATACTCATCATAAACAAGAGCTTTTTCATTCAAATCCAGGACTACAGCTGCACCAGGGACGAGGTCAAATGCAACTACAACTATGCAATCCTTATAACCATCATCAATTGTATCTTTAAAATCTTCCTGAAAAACATGGTTTTCTTCCTTACCATGAGGAGAACAATTTGATTTCTACTGAATATGCTTCTCAAATACGTCACAACAATTTTCAAAAAGACTTTTAGTTGAAATTTTTTCTTTACAAAATATATTGAAAGCATTATGAAAACTTGCCAACGAGTTAATACTTGAAGCTGGAAAAGATATGCCCCAGTCGAGGGATTCTCCCTTCAACGAGTATCTAAAAAGATTGATCTTGACATCCTCTTGCACAATCTGATGCTCATGAATAAACTCATGAACATCCAGCAGATGTTCAGTCAAAACCTCCCAATCTTCACCTTTAAATGTAGGAAGGACACCTTCCCATTCATCTCTGCTAAGCATTGGGTTTGGAAAACCAACTACATTTGAAAAGTCACAAAAGGAAAACCTTTGAGCCAAAAGGGATTCCATACTTGGATGCCCAGTGGAGTCGCCATGGTGAAAGGTCTACAGTCAAATATATGTCCTCTTCTTGTTCACCATCAATAAGCAGATCTAATCATTGTTGTTCTCCTGGGGAAGATATATCTGAATCTCTTAAAATGTGATTGTTGTGTAAAAAACGAGAGATTTTTTTGTGAAGAGACATGTTCCAAACAAAAACCTCTTTTTGTTTCAACAAATGAATCTCCAACTATTCTGCAACCTCTCTTGAAGATAAAGACTAAAACAGGTAAAAAGCATAGTATTTCCTGTAGATTTTTCAGAAAAATAGGCCTCAAAGATAAATTTGAATCTATTAAAATGTGATTGCTGTGTAAAAATTGATAGAGGTTTTTGTGAAGGGAGATGTTCCCAACAAAACCCTCTTTTTTTTTCAACAAATTCATCTCCAGTTGTTCTGCAACCTCTCTTGAAGATAAAGACTAAAACAAGTAAAAAAACAGAGTATTTCCTGTAGCTTTTCTGGTTCTGCAGAATAATAGCCTTTGCCATCAGAAAACACTGCTTCAACTTTTGATGATCTGGTGGTTTCTCTTGTTATAGGTCTTGTAGAATATTGAGCAATTTGTTTTCCTTTTACTGTTGTCTTACCCACATTTTTATTTTCTTTTTCTTTCCTGTGTAATGGAGGTATTTCTGTTTATGCTTCACTGTGGGTTTAATTGGATTTACATTGTAATCTTCATCTGTATCTACTTCCATATTTATGTTTTCTTCAGAAAACCTTTCGATCTCTGCATCTAGTTTTTGTCTCTTACCTTTGCTGGTTCTTGTCACCCTGATATCGAACATTTCCTCTTTAACAAGAGTTTCATCAACTAGAGTACTATGTTTCTTTGTAACGACCCTTTTCCCTTTGCTTCTTTTCTGTTTGTTGGGCTATGGATCAGTATTCAGGAATTGGATCAACCAACTCCAGGGTTTCTGTACCTCCCTCAAAGAAGCAACAACCAGAGTCTTAATCAAGACTTGATGAAACAGGCTACTCTTTGCAGTGGAGGGGTGTGACTACACCCTTTTTGACATCTTTGCCAGGCTTTTGATTAAAAAGTAAGGAAGATTTAAAGGATAATATTTGTTTAGATGCATTAACAACCTAATGTGGTAGATGTAAATAAGTGAAAATCTACCTTCTCATGTGATATACCTGTGGATGATGATTAAAGAAGTGTGTCATTCCTATCTAATCCAACTGTGAGGGACTCCCTTTCTCCAATCCGGGTTTTGCTTATCTGGTAGAAAAAATTGACTGAAAAATTCTGTGACTACATGTTCCTTTTTCCACCATCATTCTCCTCCAACTACCAATCTGCAAGCTTTGGTGATTGTTTKTTCTGTCACCAGCATCAACAAATTTCCCATCTCCACTTCGAAACAATTGAAGTTCCGTGCAAATTCCATAGATACCTGTTCATCATAACCTTGGAAGGTGGCGAGGAATTCAAACTAGCGAGTGTCTTTAAACCTCTATGCCATCTGCGAATATTCTTTGAGAAGCTTAGTGCCTTCAGGTTCCAATATGACAACTTGCCCACTTCTCTTAGGTGCCATATTAATAACATGATGTTGCAACTTGGCACTRTTCGGAAGTTGAATTTACAACCTGCAACTACTAGCATATAACAGTTTCTTCTGGAAAATATCTGCGCTTATAATTCAACAAATTAGAACGACGAGTGACAGGATCATATAATGATGTTTGGAAATTAACTGATTTGAAAAGGGTATTTGCAGGTACATAATGATCCCATYGTGTAACGGTGTGAATTGTAGAATGATTCAAGAGATATCATGGGACACATGCGGATTATCAGTCCACGATTTATGTAATCATAACAAAATTAGGGTGGTTGGTGCTTATCATGGCATGATTATATTGGTGCTACGGGAATAATGTTATTCCATTCGCGCTATTAATGACTTGGCAGAATTTTGAATTTGCAAGATTCAAATAGGCATATGAAGTGACACATCTTATAAAACCATGTCTTAAATCTCCCAAACTTAAGGAAATTATTCAAAAAGATAATATGTGAAACATAACAAACTGAAAACAAAGATTAAAATCAAACGAAAGAAAACAATGAAGTGCAGGTAGGGAGGGTTTAGGATTCGAGTTTCTCACTAAATCAAAAGAATAATTAGAGACTAATAGGATGCAAACATATGACATCCCTTCCAGAAGATCTTCTTCAATTGCATAGTTTAAATCTCTCTAACAATGACAACTCTTAGAATTACTTGGATCTCTCCTTGTTTCCCTTCCTCATCAAGACATGTGATTGTCTTGTTGTACCAATCTAGAACATCATGATGTTTTTCCAACTAATCCATGCCAATTAGACAGTCATATGAACCCAAGGGTATGATGTTTACATCTACCTTCGCGCTAAGTCCATTCATGTCTATCAAAAAATCTTTAACAAACTCATTGATTTTCCTCTTAGCCCTCGTGGATAATTGAATTAACCAAGATTTATTATGATTACTTCTTTGCAAGTTAAATCTTTCAACAATGTTATCATTTATGTAACTATATCTAGCTCCAGAATCAATCAAAATTTCTATGGACTGGTTATCAATATTACCTTCCACTTCGAATATGGTGGATTGATATTATCCCTGCATGTTGTCCAAGGATGCATAATCCTCGACATGCTTCCTCCCATGTCTTCCAGTATTTCATCCTCCTGAATGTTGTGGCTACTCCTCACTATTTCTCCTTTGTGAGGGAAGTCCTTATATAAGTGATTTCCCTTACACCCCCAACATTGAACATGTTGTTGCCTTGGCCTTTTCCCAAATGAAACTGCATTATTTTGATAATTTTGGGTTGTCTGTACTTGTTGATTTGCTTGAGAACTATTTTTTAAAAATGGTGGTTTAAAACCTTTCTTCCTTTGATCCTTTTTCCCTTTCATCTTGTCATTCTAAGCCTTTTGGAAAATTGGCCTTCCTTTTCTTTTCTCATAATGATGTCTTGCTCTCCTTATGGTTTCTTCCAGGGGCTTGGGGTTATCATACTGAATCTTGTCACCGTAGAAGGAGGGTAACCCACTTAGAAACCTTTGTATTTCAACATTCTCATCTTTTATGAAGTCAACATACTTCAACAATTCAAAGAACCATTGCTCGTATTCGTCCATTGTCATGGTTCCCAACTTGATTTCAAAGAACTCTTTCATATTTCTCTCATAGTAATTCTCGGAAAAATATTTCTCTTGGAAATATCATTTGAACTATATCCATGATATCATTTTCTCATCTAGGTTCTTGGCTTGCTTAAGTTGATCCCACCACTTGGATGCCTTCCCTTGCAAGTGGTAGGTGGAAATTTTGGCTTCTACCTGGGATGGGTAATCATACAGCTGAAAATATTTCTTCATTTCCAATAGCCAGACCTATGCCTCTTATCCTTTCCTGTGTTCACCATTGAATGTAGGTGGCTTGATTTTCCTGAGTTCACCTTGCAATATGTCTACCTCAAGCCTTCTTCTTTGCCTCCAAATATGAGATACACTTGGGTTGCTTCTTGGTCCTGAACTTGCATGAGTTATTCTAGTGGACTGCCTTGGAGAATGATGGTTTCTTCTCATGATTCTTGACTGCCTATCATTTCCATGATAATCCCTTTTGCTATGGGATCTAGATGTTGATACTTGTCTAGCACTAGTTGCTTGCTTGGTGCCAGAATATTTGTTAACTTGTTTATGAAACATGTTCAAGCTCTCAAGTATCTCTTCCTGAGTCTTCATAATCCTTTCATTATCAACTCTACAGATTTGCACTTCCATATGGAGGCTTTTCATAGTGATAGTCTCTTTCCTATCTCTTCTTCCATTTGAATCTATCTGAGCATTCCCCATGCTGACATGCAGAACTCTGATATCTTCTTCATTGATGTAAGATCCTTGAGCATATTCCATAACTCTGGTTCTAATATAATAAATAAATTGTATTTATGTACCTATAATTCTGCAATAAATGTGCATATAATAATTACTGTTAGAACATGTGAATTGCAAAACATTTCATTAATTAGAATACATTATTTTTCCTCATTAGTTTATGAAGGACGCATTGCATCAATTCAATCTATGATTCCATAGATGAATTTCTCTCTAAAATATATTTCCAATAGATATACTCATGCCCCACTCTGAACTTTGTGATGAAATTTATGGCTTCTTGAAAAATCCCCTTTTCACCACTTTCTGTACATTTCCTCTACTTGTGCAATTTTTACTGAAATGCCAACTTCTGTCAACTGTAGAAGAAAATATCTCAGGAACTGGAGAAATATTTGTATGATACATAGATAAAAATAACAACAAGGAATACATAACAACTCTCATTGTTTCATTCCGATGTTCTAGTCAAAAGCTACAACAATATGGAATCTGCAACATTGTCCCTTTTCACTCCTTTTTCCAGACTTGGAATTTTTAGCAGAACTGTCTATCTCTCAATCTGTGTATTTATGGAAAAATTTCACAAAACCAAATTTGTTTTTATTAATGAGTATATGAAAAGTTGACTAAATAAAATTTTCTAGTTTTGTGATCTAGGGTCACTTTTCCTTTGAAAAACTCAAAATTCTCCAAAAAGTGGCTCGGAATAGTGGATTTTGGCCTATTTTAGTGTCCCCATTTCAATCCCCATAGGATTTATTCAGTTCCTTTGTGGGTTATTTTTGTTCCTGCTTTTTGGACTCTCCTCAAGATTTTCTGCCTACTCTGGGCTTTTGTCAATGATCTGGACCTAGATCTTTAAAAACCATTATTTTGTAATTTATGTCAAATTCAAGCATAATTGTACAAGGATCTTGTCTGTAACTTTTGTATACCTCCTCTATGCAGAAAAAATCCATAAGTTTCATCTCAATCCAAAGTAATTTTCTCTACTTATGGACAAAATAAGAAAATGACTCCAGTTTTTTTTTTCTTTTTTGAAATTGTGGAACAATTTTTCCTATGTGAAATATGCTTCATTGATCTCAGTTTAGAAGCAATTTGATTCATTGAATATCAACCATCAGTGACCAATGTTCTCCTATGGCATGAACAATACTTCCTCAAATTGTTGACCCAATCGTCGGTCATTAACCCAACTCCTCGATGATCAATTTGCACCCAACTCCAAACTGGTCGATCCAGTCGTCGGTTTTCGGTTGTTGGCGACTTTTGTTGGATAATGGAACTCTCAACAACTTTGGTCGATGCCCGACCATTGGCCCATCGACGATCAACAATCCTTGATGGTCATCGAATACACTTTCTCAAATTGACCGATTTGACCATCCGCCATCGACTCCCTCTGTTGGCTGATGTGGCATGACACATGGATGCTGATGGGGCATGACACATCATCCTGAACTGTCAACTTAGGTGATGTGGAATGGCATGTGGATGTTGACATGGCATGACACGTGGATAATGACATCATCATCCTCTTTCCCCCATTGACCATCGACTGATTCTATGGATCGACCAAAAGTTTTTGTCGAATCAATTGATGCCCGACCATTGGTGCATCATTCATTGACGACTTCTCTTGCTTGATTCGAGATACATCGTCGAATTCGATTGACCTCTGATCGTCAGCCATCAACGGTCAGAGATGTCTAAGGGCCGAACCAAACTCTTCGAAATTTCAGCCGATTCATCCATTGGTTGTCGGTGATTTCTCTTGGTGAACTTTAACACTTAGAAAAATTTTGACTTTTCTCTGATTGATCTGGACCGTCGACTTGCTCCCTTTCACAACCCCCAATTTAATTTTGGTCTTTGATTTGATCAACCTTTCAAATGGATGAAACTTTATGAATTTTTAAATTTTTTATGATGAATCCCAACCGTCGATCTTGAGTACAAAAGAGATCTCAACCGTTGATCCACCAAACTGCCTATAACTCTGCAGGTGACCATTAAAAATCAAATTTCAACCATTCCAGGTTAAATTTTGATCTGCAACTTCACTACTCTACTCCATTAACCTTTTCAAACCATCTAAAGTCATTAAAACTCATATTTCACTCACAATTTATTGGGGATTTCTCTCTAAAATCTTTGTTTTCCCGCCAAATCGATCATAGATAAAATTTGTAACATCGAATTTTCACCAATTCACTCTGGGTCGAGCCCATACAAACTTGGTGTTTGAACCAGAACTCTGATACCATAATGTAATGTCCCCTAGCCCATCTGAGCGACATTACAGTGTGGAATATTTAAAAAAACAAAATTTATTCTAACTAAATTAATTCATTTACAATTATCTAATTTCCCGTAGCTTACAGCTACGAATTAAAACAGATTTCACTACTATATACAACCATAAAATAGATGCATCTACCCCATGCTAATAAACAACACAAAATGAAACTAAACAACTCATTACAACAACATATAAATCACTTCCAAATACACAGAGTTCATACACAATAATTAATACATAATTTAACATAGCAACAA
>JASDQU011103435.1:10364-20855 GCA_032191745.1 Picea mariana
CATGGTGGGGAGTGACGTTCCTCATATGGCTTTGTAGATCCATTTTCAGTATGACATAGAATGTATGGAGCCCGAAGTCTTCAACTGGTGCAAAGGGGTCCTAAAACGCATGAGGAAACAACTTACCAAGTGTCAAAATGGTGGGTTAAGACAATTTTGATTTGGGTCTATTTTGGTATCCTTCTTCCTAGAAAGGATCCATGTTCTATGCATCCAGGTGGAGTGGGGTACACATGTTCCACGGGATCCAATTATGAAGAGGTGGTTATATCTCATGGCTCGACATGGAGATGTTCCCATCGTCAAATATGGCGATGTCTTATTCCAATGGCTGAGGACTCAGCTACTCATGGCTGAAGATTATGTGTATGCCAGAGTAGATTTTCCTGGAGATCCAGATGTGGATATCCTTGACGAGTCCCAGTGGCGGGACATAGGTAAGAAGGAAATTTTGTTTTTATAATTATGTTTTTGTTATTTTAATGATATAACATGTTTTTTGTGTTATTTATTCGATGACTAATCTAGTGCTCTCATAAATCCAAATGTGGGACCTTATCGGATGCTGAGATCACCTCCCATCTAGAGGCACGAAGAGAGAGGTGATGTAGTAGGAGTGGCTGTCTTAGACCTCGAGGTTGTAGAACAGAACCTAGAGGGACTGACCATGCATGTCCCTAACGCTACTGTGGATGAGCTCTCGAGGCATTATCAATGCCACTTAGTGGGCGTATCTGCATCCATCGTTCAACTTCTCTGTATAGTAGCATGGGAAGTCACTTGTTATAGGGAGCATCATCCTTGATGCCTTTTGTATATGAAACCATGAGCTTCACATTTTTGATATTTTAGTCTTCGGACAAAAAATATTTTTTGTAATCTTTTATCATTATAAATATAAGGCTCCTACCGAATTACTTGTTTTATGTACAAAGTGTGATTGGATTTTATAAATGTCTCAAATGTCTGTCTAACACATAATTAGCCAATGCATCTTTCAATGTATTTAGAGATCTAGGAATGTTGATATTCAATGTAATCAAAATGACATTCCAAGAGGCGAATTCGTAAATATACCCTTAACAAAGTAGGACTTCAGACAGAATAAACATTACTCAAATGTAGTACTATTAAATGTGAATCAATTCGTACAATAAGATGACAGATTCCAAGTGAAACAATGTTAGTTAACAACTCGATAATTGCATTGTACTCCATGATATTGTTAGTTGCACGACCAAGGAAAACACCACGTAGACTGATTAATTCATCTGTAGGTGCATAGATTGCCCAAGCATCGGACTCTAAGTTTTGAGTACTACGACTAGCGCCATTAGCGAAGCCAATATAAGGTAGCGAAGACACCGACATATGGAAACCAAGCAAAATTCAAGTTAAGCAGCTGGAAGGTGGAACCAAAAACAAAAAAGAACACAAGAGTATGATACAATAAAATACACAACACTCATGCAAAAATGATTTAAGCATAGTACTTCTTCAACTAAAGCCCATTTTTGGGTTCAATCAAAGGAATTCCATCATAATTCACTAGCTCATAAGCCCCTTTCTCCAACACTCGTTTCACAATATAAGGACCCCACCACATAGGCTTGAATTTACCACCCCTAGCAAATAACGATCTTTGTTGTAAAGAAGAAATAGGTCACCTTCATAAAAAACACGTGGTTTTTCATACTTGTCATATTGATCTTTGCATGCTTTTTCTAAGTTTCAATAACTAAGGAAACATCACGACGGGTTTCGTCTGGTTGCATCAAATACAAAAGATGTTCCTCTTCACCTGAGGTGTTAGGGAGAAGTTTGAATTCTAGTTTCAAATATGGGATTTCACATTCAATCGAAAAAATTGCTTGAATCACATATACTAACTGGAAAGGTGTGAATCCTATGGAAGACTTAACGGATGTCTGATAGGCCCACAATGTTGAGAAAAACACCATGTGCCAATTTTACTTATGAATTCCTACCATCCGTCGAAGCATAGTAGTGAGAACTTTGTTAATTTCTTCAACCTAGCCATTGGCCTGTGGATAATGGGTGGTTGAGTTTTCATGTCGAAGACCCAACTTCCTAGTAAGTTCAGAGATCATGAAATTGCGAAAATGACTACTGTGATCAGTAACAATGGCTTGAGGGACACCAAATCTAGTAATGATATGATTGAATATGAACAACGCTGCAGTTTTCCTGGTATTATCAAATGTAGGCATTGCCTCAACCCATTTAGTGAAATAATCCACAACTACAATAATGTATCCATGCCCCCCAGCTGAGTAAGGGTTTACATGTCATGAAGTGAATACCCCATTTAGCGAATGGACCAATAGAAACTATAGGGTGAAGAGGAGCAGGATGAGATCGGATCTTATTGTTGTAAGTTTGAAAAGCGTGGCATTTCTGGAAAACAATAATGCAATCCTTAAACAATGAAGGCCAAAAATAACTAGCTCATAATATCTTTTGGGTAGTGGCATACCCAGACATATGACCTCCACATACTCCAGAGTGACATTCATTCAAATATTTCTCAACTTCATCGTAGGTAATACATCATCGAAATATGAAGTCAATACCATAGAGGTAAAGGGTATCACCAAGGATAATGTATTGACGAGATTGATACCAGATACGACGATGATTTGTACTAGAAAGAATAGGCTGAAAAGTTTGGGTATGGAGATAGATGATAATATCTTCGTACCATATGTCGTCAGAACTAATTAGAAAGTTGCATTCATAAGGTAACGAATCCTCTATGACAGTCTCTGTCTCATTAGAGGTAAGGTCACATATCAATTAAGAAAGAACCAAATATTTCTTTAACTTGGCGCATTCAAACTCCAAATCAAAATCCTGGAGAATAACTATCCATTTAGAGTACTTTCCCCCTAACAATTTTTGAGTAAGGATATATTGCATGGGGTTGCAATTGAAAATGACCGTGGTTCTACATTATAAGATGTAGTGACGAAAACGTTGAACAACCTGAATAGCTACCAAGGCCAGTTTCTCCACATGTAAATATTTGGTTTCGGTAGTCATGAGACTCCGACTCAAATAGTATATAACATGTTCATCATGTGAATCATCCTCTTGGACTAAAACCATAGCAATGGTAGAGTCCAAAGTAGATAAGTACAGAAAATAATCTTGACTATAATCAGGTGGAAACAATAGTGGTGTACGGGTTACGGTGAGTTTCAAAGCTTCAAAAGGTTTGTTTGCAGTTTCATCCCATATAAAATCATAAACTTTCTTGAGAAGATGAGTAAATCATTTCGTTAATTCAGCATAGTTGGGAATGAATCGACATAAAAAAATTTCCTTCCATTGCAAACTTTGGAGTTGGCATAGAGTGGAAGGAGGAGGTAGATTAAGAATAGCCTCAACCTTCAAGGGGTCTACTCAAATCCCATATATAGACACGATAAAAACAAGAAGTCATTTGTATTCCACACAAAAAACACATTTGTGTGGATTTAAACGTATGCGATAATAATGAGAGCATAGGAAAATGGCCCGTAAATGTGACGAGTGATATTGACGATGCATGGAATGTGCTGATAGATTTTCTAGATAGGGTTGTACAATGTGCTTAATTTCATCAAAAGTGTAAGACATAGCGCGCTGAAAAGTCACTTCATCTTTTTTGATACCAAAGGGTATTTTCCGGTATGCAAAGGTTACCTAAGGGAAAATAAAAGCATTCTTGTGTAGATCCACGAGCAGAACATTGATAGTTGGAGAAACCATCCATCAAGGAGAAGATTTCACTCCTAACACAATTGTCAACAATCTGGTCAATGAAGGGGGTTGGATAATTGTCTTTGGGACAATCTTTGTATATATCCCTATAATCTACACAAACACAGATCGTGCCTTGTTTCTTGTTAACCGGAACAATATTGGACACCCAATCGGTCATAGCCACAAGATAGACAAAGCTAGCTTTAAGAAGTTTTTCAACTTCAAGCTTAATAGCAATGGTTTTACGTGGATGTACTGGGTGAAGTCTCCATCGAACGTGTTTATCGATTAGGTATGTTTTAATCTCATGCACAACAATATTAGGATCAATACCGGACATTTCTTCATAACTCCACGCAAAAACGTCACATAATTATTGGAAAAGGGCTTTATAACTGCAAACCTCATCAATAGAACATGACGCATTGATATGAACATTTTCCATGACTCTGGATTTAATCGATATGTCAAGAGGAATGGTAGGTGAAATATTACTCAATTTCCCTTCATAAAAAACATCGTGTGTTGACTCAGGAACAAAAGAAATAACAACAATGGTAGACAGAGTCGAAATCTGTTGGTAACTCTCTATGGTCTCACATTCTATGAAGATAATAGAACGATGATGTCCATCGTCCCATGGAGTATCTTACATGGACATGACTTCCATGATCATCTCATCAGTAGGAAAGATCATGTAGAACATATCAAATGTATCACCAAGAGAAGGAGGAGAAGGACTTGCTAAATGAATAGATTGATAAGTTGATTCCACCAGACTTAAAGGGATTTGGTTGTCATAATGAAGACAATCACCAGAGCTAGGTACTATCCATGGGTCATAAGACACAATGGTTTCACGAAAAAAGGTTGAGATTGTGTTAAAAGAGACAAAAAAAGGAGGAGGAATATCGGTTGGTGGGATAGGAAATGTACCCATCAAGGTTGAATATTTTAAAAGACCCACACTGACATTCTCATAATCGAGAGGTGTTTTCAAAATAAAAGGTACGTTGCTAGTATGTAAATCATAATTAAAGAAGGCCAGTTGATCAAGAGTAATCAATTTTCCTTGGTGTGGGAAATGTAACACTAGAAAAAGAGTAGAAACAATTGTGCGCATGGATTCAATCCAGCTACGACCAAGTAGAAGGTTGTAATCAAGAGGTGCATCAAATACCTCAACCTCAACATTAACCGCTTTACTTTCTAACGTAATAGACAACAAAGGAAGAAAACCGTAAGGTTTAAACCCTGTACCATTAAATTATTTATTAGTATTGTGTGACTCAGTAAGGGCAGGAGAGCCAATAGATTTCCAAGAAGTAATGAATATAATGCAAGTCGAGGATCCTTCATCAATAACGGTTCGAAAAATATTTTCACTTTCCACAACAACTTGGATCTAAAATGATAATTGAGGAGGAAG
The DNA here is from genome assembly GCA_032191745.1 of Picea mariana. Lineage (NCBI taxonomy): Eukaryota > Viridiplantae > Streptophyta > Pinopsida > Pinales > Pinaceae > Picea > Picea mariana. The sequence goes on from JASDQU011103435.1 coordinate 15,562, forward strand.
CCTTGGAATATGATCTTCCAAGTCAAATATTATTAAATTAGTATCGGTAGCATCAATTCCACCAATAGCCTTCAACAACGCCTTCTGTTGAGTAGGAAAACTTTGAAGGACTTCAAGATCCGACACCGCAAAGGGTGCTTGCACAAGGGCTTCTACAATACTGTAGTTTTGGGAAGCATGTGCGTGAGGATTAATGAATACTTTTGAACAACGTCGTTGGGAGGAGGATGAAGAACCGTATCTAGGCCCAGTCATGAAGAGGATAATTTGGAGGTGAAGTTGGTGGAGGAGGTTGAACCAACGGAGGTGGAAAATCATCAACTTTATCTTTCGAAGGGGAATAATCTTTGGCTTGAATTACAACTGCAACTTTGTTCTTCTTGGAGTCACCAATACAGATGAGTACGTAAGATGTGGTAGAGGGAGAAGGTTGGTCATGAATGACCAATTGGGCCTACTACTAAGAAGGAAAAGGTTGTGACAAGATGACATGTGTAGGAGGTTTCCCAGTCCCCTACAGGAACTTAGTAACCTCAGCACGTCATGGACAATATTTTATATAATGATCGTCACCACAAATAAGGCAAGGTTAACGTGATTTACGTTTGTCCTTATCATCAATAGACTGTGTTTTGGGTTTTTCAGATTGTTTATTATTATTATTTTTGTCCTCCTTATTCCTACCCTTCCCTTTCTTTTTATTTTGATTTTTACCGGTAGGCGTGGATTGAACCGAATTGACTTCAGAGGTATTACCGGGGGAAGGGTTTGGGTTACAAGTATTTTGTACATTAGAGGTAGTAGACTTTGGATTGGTATGACTGACTTGTTTATACTAAGTCTCAACATGAAAAGTTCCAGTCACGCAATCAACAACATGAGAAGCTATTGGAGGTGTTGGGGTAGGAGTCATAGATGGACGAGGAGCATCAAGAATCAAGTCGTAAAGTGTGCCCGTTTGTGAATAAATGAGATCTAGATATTGAGAATAAATAATCACCTACTCTTCAATGATGACACCACCCATGGAAACATCACGGGAAATAGGCCCAATGAGTGATTTGGTAATCCACTCAGCCAACAATTAATCAGGAAGGGGAACTTTGATTAAGCATCTCCTCCTCCTCCATTCATGGATATGATTAGAAATATGAGTAGAAGAGGATTGTTTAAATGAACTCAAAATTTCAGTTCCTGTCTCATATTGAATTGGAAATTGGTAATGCATTAAGAAATCCATGGCTACAGTATTGAAGTCATTAAAGAATCCTCGTGGTAAATCAATATACCATTTTGTTGCCGAACCTATTAGAGTTTGTTGGAAAAGTAGTAATCTTATAGAGTCATTGATCAATGAGTTGGACGAGAACCAAAGATGGAAAGTCATGACGTGATTATTTGGGTCTTCTCCCAATCGACCATCAAACTTAGGAATGTCAGATGATAATTTGGCCGGTACGACGGGCCAATAAGGAGAATGCAAAATAGGATCATTCAAAATCCTAGATAAATCTGGTAAATCTAAAGTAGCAAGAAATGGCAACTGTCTGTTCACTTGAGGAAACTGGTAGTTTTGATGAGGAAGTCTCGTAGGTATACTAGTAGGACCATAAGAAGTCTGTAGATAGTTAGATAGTCCTGACAGATTTGATTGTGGAGGGTTTTTATTAAGTAATCTCCCTTGGAAAGGAGCATTAGACTGAAAATTTTGACCCCTAGTAGGATTCATAGAACCTGGATATGGTTTCTCGAGATTAGGGGGTACATAAGAATTAGCCCGAGGATGTTGCTCCCTAGACGTTTGTTGATTCCCTTGGAAAGGAAGATTCCAAGGTTTAGATTGTAATTTGGGTATACTTTTCCCATAAAATGGGTTATGGCCCCCAACTTGAATTTTCCCCCCAAATTGAGGCTGCCCCCCAACAAGAATTTGAAAACCTAAAGTGACAAAATAACATGTGCCTCCAACTAGATTGGAGCTACTAGGGCTAAGATGATTATACTCTCTAGGAAAAGGTGGAGGAGGAATGTAAGGCCCCCCGAAGAGAACATGGGTAGGTGTAGGAACAAAATGACTAGAAACATTATACCTAGGAGGAACAAAAATATTAGACCCTCCGGATGGATTCTGGGCAAGGGTAGCAATGGAAGTATTCAAAGTGTTATACCCAGGGGGAAGTGATGGATTCAATCTAAGAGGAAGTGGCATTCCTCTAGGAGCTTGAGTGATAACCACATTTCCATTATAAACATTCATAGCTTGTGGGACCATGGTAGAGTTGGTGATCTTGAGAGGAAGAATCGAGTGAGAACCAATCAATAATTGGTCTGAAACTGTGACGATGTTACTAGTTGTGCCAATAAATTGATATAAAGGTATTTTGTAAGCAGTGGAAGTCACAGGCATTTGTGATGTCAGGAATGCTATTTTATCAAAAATATCATGTCCCGAAGGAGTTCTATGAAAAGGATGAACATGGATATATGTAGGATTAAAAATTCCAACAATGTGAAACGAGGTTCTAAACGACTCACTTTGAAAAAGAGGATCGTCTACTCCAAACTTAGCATTAGTTCCAGTAGGTACTTGAATATTCTCACCAACAAAAAGTTCTCCCAATGAATTCATTTGGAGAAAATGTGGATCTTTTACAACACTCAATAACGGATTTACGAGAAGTATGAATTCCTCTAAAGGAGTCGAACTTCCAATATCAAAGGCTACTTCATTATTCACTACTCCCTCAAGAGATCCCTCTGGTGATTTAGGAAACAAGGGGACGTAATATTACAGATCTTCCGGAGGTATCCCTTGCATCCTATGTGAACTACAAGGGCCGATGTTGGCTGCACCAAATAAAGAATGAAACAAATCTATGGTCAACTAGAGAAACAAACAACACTCACTAATAAAATCTAGAAATAGAACCTTCTTATTTCGAAGTCATTAGTTGGTGATGAAGTCCAATGTCATGAAATCAAGACAAGAAGGGGTTGGGATAAAGCAGGTGGAAAAGTTACGTTGACGACCTGCTTAACAAAAATACACCCTGGTGCAATATCCGACACATAATCATGGGTATACCCTCCAAGGAGCTTGAGTGAGTTTGGCCAACATCGATTCCAGGTACCATGAAGACTTGCCCCTTGACAGTCACCTCGTGTAAAGAACCTAAAAATATAGGCTACTAAGGCTACCAATTACGACAATGATGCATGGGGAAACAATCGATAGTCTGATCCACGTGAAAAGGTAGGGTATCTAGCCCGAAATAAACTCGATAAGGTCTCCACATGATTTTATTCTCAAGTGACCCCCAATAATATGCGCAATATCTACACCTATGCACAATATCTACACCAAGACTGACAAAGCAGGGTGAGTAACTCTGTCGATCCTAATGCGACCTCATGATTGACCCTTGTGTTAGAAGGAATTCCTAGGACAAAATGTAGCAAGTGGATTTGAACTCTCCCTATCACAAGATACTATTGTGTGTTTTTATGCTTTGGAGAGTGTCCCTTACAAACTATTCCAAAGCGCTATCTTAACTAATGTTGGTGAAGAGAATTTCTAGAAAATAAAAGTTGCTAATAAATTTTTAAAATTACGTTGTATTTTAAAGACCGGTGTTTACTCAAAAGGGAAACAGAGATGAAACTGGTGAGGTATGTGGCCTTGACCCAATAAGATGCAAGAAGAGATGATTATGCAATCTTTCAATTCAATTAACTCTAATTACAGTAGGGAGAAGGTATCTCTTTTTAAAATAAAAAATCTACTAAACACAATTTCTCAATTTTTGAATGAACAATATTCCAAATAATCATAAGCTACAAAATTTTCCAATTTTCTCTTTTAACAAATATTTTGAATGCAACAGTTTTCTTTGCGAAAAATTACTAAAAATAAGAATGAATTTAGTTCTTTCTTTCTCAAATCAGATCAGATATGTAACGAAGGAAAAGAAAGCGTAATCCAAGAAAATTAACACACTCTCAACACGATTCCCAAATCAAACCCATAATGCAAACAAAAATGAAAATGATAGGAAAGAGTTTTGTCAAATGCAAACAAAAATTTCTCTCAATCAATGAACAACCCAAAAAGTAAAAAAAATCCAAAACTCCAAATAAATCAAGGACTCTTTGTCAAAAAATCACTCAAGCCCGAGATCTAGAGATTATACCCTTGTGACAAAAATCAAAAGAAAAACTTGCAAAATTTACAAAGAAAAACTTTCAATTTCCGAAAATCAATCAAATGAAAACTTCAAACTTATAAATCAATCAATCACTGGTATCGGAATTTCATCCCAAGAAATTGAGGCAAAACTGGGTGAAAAAAGAAAAATTTGCTATCTCCAACAATTCCTATAGGAATTGTTGCAGGTGGCAGTGGAGCTATAGCACACCCACGACGGGGCATAAACATTTTCGCTCTTCTTAAAGGATAGATTCTCCATCCATGGTTTCTAATTTGGAAGTTTGGGGAACCAGTCCGACCTCCCAATCAAGGATCTTCGATTTGGGAGATAAATGACTTTCTGAGACCTTGATGGTCTCATTCTGTAATTAGATGCAGATCCTTTTGACTTCTTGGTGTAGGTCTAAAGGTACTCACGACCCTCCTCTTCACACCTAGGAAATCTCAGAGTCTGGGCGCTAGCTCCTTTTTTAATAAACCCCTTCCTTGATATGACCATGGGAGATGGCCTTACGTAACCACGTGATTGCGAGAGTAGACAAGGGTTGTTTAAAACCAAATTACTTTTCACCCCGCAATTCACCTTGAACCTCCACGTGTCCTTTCTCCAAAACTGTGGTCTGGATTGCAGCCTACCCTCAACTTTTTAATGTTTGCACACCTTCGATCCCTACAATGCAATGGGATCGTCGATCTCATTGACCTTGACAATGCTTATGAATTGATGCTCAGATCCATCCCTTTAAAATATGTGGATCAGATGTGACCTCTTTCAAATCAACGACTGTGATTTGTTTCGAAATTTCGGACTTCAAAATTATAAAGTCTCAAACTTTCCTTTCTTTCATACATCAATCTTCTGGACTCCATGATTTTTGGACACTTGTTCTTCACAATCAGCGGCTCTTCCTCTGCTACGGGGGTTTGACCTTTCAACTAGATCAACGGTCCTGTGACCCTTTTCTCGATCAATGGTCGATATTTCCTTCAGGTCTCCAAACTTCTGAGATCTCAAATCTCAAACTTCACTTCCCCTCAAATTAAGAAGATTCTTGTCGCGTGTCCAATTGAATCAGACGATTGAGGC
>JASDQU011103436.1:25258-37307 GCA_032191745.1 Picea mariana
TTCCCTCTTTACCATTTAGAACAAGGTTTTTATATACCTCATTATATATATATATATATATATATATATATATATATATATATAAGCAGTTAGTACTTTTATTATCTGAATAACTATGAATTTCTTACTAAATGAACTCAGGTTTATTATCCCTAATTTGTAAATATATGTTGGATTTTTGAGTAGTTTTGCTACTATTAGAAAGATATTCAAAATTCCAAGCATTTAGATTTCTTATAAAATCCTTTCCATATATATATACATTTTGATGTTTCTTTGTTGCAATAATCCATGTATTCTAATTCAAATAAAATCGAAATTTTATCTATAGATTTATACATATATCTAACAATTTGCATCTCATCTCAATTCAAGTTTTATTCCTTATACTTTACTTTGTACTACCATTTACTCTGCAATGTAGAAACTCATCAATGGTATCTGAATATATATACACATAATGCAAAAATCTTTTAACCATATGGTAACTTATCAATATAACATTTTTTGTATCTAACCAATATACTAATATGAAAAACGTATTCACTAATGAACAAAATATACATATCTGAACCAAATCAATCAGAAAAAAATGGAACAACCACGTTCCACCCAACCATAGATGAAAAACATCCAAGCTACTTGTCCCGATCACCCCCAAGCCTCACTATGACTCCATAAGGGTGAACTGATCTATACAATTCCAAATTATTTTCATAACAACTTTGTGTTCACATAAAAATAACCCATCTCTTCTCAAAATAATAAGCAGCATCCCGCCTCCCACATATGTTGTATTTATCCTCTTTGTTCTTAGGACTTTTTCATTGAATTCATTTCCCTCCTTGTAATTTTTCATCTTTAGAAATCCCTGATTTTTAGGGGCTACGAAGGACAGAAGATCACTTTTGACACTTGTCTAATCCAACCTTGAGTTAAATCCAACAAGTCACCCCCTCATAGAGTCATAGTCATCTCTTTTTAACCTTGTTGTTCCATCTATTTCATGCATTTATTAAAAAAACATTGTCTCTTACATCTGTCCATCAAAAGAGGACAGTTTCCAAGTCAAACCCTTGCACAATAACTTAAATAATAACAAAAAAATGTCTTAATAAAGTCAAATACAAATTTCCATAAATGGGAATTATTCAATAAAATGTTTAATACTTGAGGATATTCCATCCTCTCCCCCTTTAAGAATAACATTCTCCTTAGTGTTAGTACTTTCTTCCAGTCATCACTTGGAATAGTGTTGGATATTTTTTCATCATTTCATCTTTCAACTCCTAAGTAGCCTCCTCAGGACTAAAGTGATTCCATTTCTCTTTTACCTGTGCAATGACTATGTTCTAAAGTACAGTTTCTTTCCTTTTTAGAATGTATACAGGTTTCTCTTGGAACTTGCCTTCTCCCACCTACACCATGTTCCAATCAATAATGTGAGTAGGATCATGAATATAATTTCTTAACAATGAAACATGAAAAACATTATGAATCCTTAAATTAGTAGGTAGCACTAGTTGGTATGCCACTGGTCCAATTCGGGCTAGTACTTCGAATGGTCCAAAAAACCTTAGTTCCAACTTGGAACAACTTCCTAATTTTAACGAACTCATTTTCTCTTTAACTTTAAGGTATACATGTTCTCCAACATTAAATTATTTATGTCATCTTTTCTGATCTGCATAAATTTTATGTCGATCTTGTGCAACCTTTAAATTTGGTTGCACCCTCTTGACTATCCGTTCCATTTCCTAAATCATTTTTTGTCCAATCATTATTGAGTCAACCAGATTATCCCAACTTATCAGAATTGTACATTTTATGCCATATAAGACTTCAAAAGGACTCATTTTTGTTGATGCTTGATAATCGTTATTGTACGCGGACTCGACTAAGTGTAGGTACTCTTCCCACTTAGTTGGTTTCTTTCTTACGTTCATTTGTAACATATATTCAATAATATGGTTTATACATTTTGTTTTTCCATCTATTTGTGGATGGTAACGTGTACTGAGATTCAAATTAGTTTCCAAACCTGCAAACAATGACTTACAAAAATTTGATGTAAACTCGACATCTCTATCTGAAATCACCATTTTAGGAATTCCATGCAATCTAAATATCTCTTTCATAAAAATTTCAACGATATAGTATCTTTATAAGTAGATTTCACAGGTATGAAATGAGAAGACTTACTCAATGTATCCACTACTACCATAATAGAATCATGTTGTCTTTTAGTCTTAGGAAAATCTATAATGAAATCCATAGAAATAATTTCCCATTTCCATTATAGAATAAGTAAAGGTTGTAATAAACCTATTGGATGTTGATGTTCATCCTTCACCTATTGACAGTCTAAACATTTAGATAAATAATCAGTTGTTTCAGATTTCATATTAGGCCAATAAAATTGTTTCCTCAAAGATGGTATCATTTTATAATAACCTGGGTGACCAAAATAGGGTTTTTTATGCAACTCGTTTAAAATTACCAATTTTAAATCAATAGAATCTGGCACATAGAATCTGTTTTTGAACTTTAATATTCCATATTTATCGATACTATAATTTTTCCCCTCTGAATCTCCTTCATTTTTCCGCAATTTTTCTGTTGTTTTGACGTATTTCGTAGCATTTATGCTTATAGATCTAATTATGTCCTTTAGATCACTTTTTGTTTTACTGATGATGACTTCGTAGATTGCATTAGTTCTTCGACTAAGTGCATCTGCTACTTTATTTTCCTTCCCTTTGATATGTCAAACTTCAAAATCAAATTCACTTAGAAAGGATAACCATCTTGCTTGTCATGCATTGAGATATGGTTAGATGTTTCACACCATTGTTATCTATTAATAATAAGAATTTTCTTCCCATTAGGTAGTGTTGCCACATTTTTAGTTTGTGGATCACAATGGCTAATTCAAGATCATGAGTTATGTAATTCCTTTCTTGTTATTTCAATTTTTGAGATTCGTAACAAATTAGATGTCCATCTTGTGATAATACACCTCCTAAACCTTCTTTTCTAGCATCTACACAAACTGTACAATATTTATAAGGATCATCCACTTTGAGGACTGGTGTTGTAGTTAGTAATTCTTTCAATTTATCGAAACTTTCTTGACATTTTTGTGACCAAATATACTTCACTCCCTTATTTTTCAATGATGTAATGGGATAGACAATTTTGGAAAATCCTATGATAAACCTCCGTTAATAACCTCTAATTCCGATGAATGATCGTATATTTTCTACGTTTTTAAGTACACACCATTCCATAATATCTTTAATCTTTTAGGGATCCACTTCAATTCCATCTTCTGATATTACATGTCTCAAAGATTCTATTTTCCATTGATAAAAGTCACATTTGTCGAACTTAGCATATAACTTATGTTTCCTTAGAGTTTGTAATACTAATTTCAAGTGTTGTTCATGCTCTTCTTCTTTTTTCGAATAGATTAGTATATCATCAATAAAGATCAAGAAAAATCTATCTAAGTATTGGATTAACATACTATTCATTAGGCACATAAAATTTGTTGGTGCATTAGTGAGTCCAAAAGGAATTACCACAAACTCCTAATGTCCATAACATGTTCTAAAAGTTTTTTTGTTGATATCTTTGTCATTTATTCTTATTTGGTGATAACCAGAATTTAAATCCAATTTAGAAAAAAAAAATTGCCCCTCCCACTTGATCAAATACATCATTAATCCTTGGTAAGGGATATTTATTTTTAATCATCATTTTATTCAATTGACAATAATCAATACACAACCTCAGACTTATGTCTTTCTTTTTGACAAATAATATCGGTGCTCTCGATGGCGAAAAACTTGGTCTAATGTATCCTTTATCTAATAATTCTTGTAGTTGTATTTTTAACTAAGTCAACTCAAGAATACTCATTTTGTATGGTGCATTTGATACTACTGCAAATCCAGGCAATAAATCAATAGAATAGTCTATCTCTCTTTTAGGAGGTAATTCGAGTATTTCTTCTGCAAATACATCCTCAAATCCTTGAAAGACAACAAAATATTCTAACCGCGGTTTGCTTTCTTTATTTAGCATATTTTTCACTTGTAAAGTGTATATTTTACAACCTTTACTAATGCACTTATTTAATTGTAATGTTGATATTTTTCCGATAGAGACATGTTTACTAATTCCTTGCATTGTTCTTGACACTCCACTTTCATCTTTGTAAGTAAACGACTTTTCATAATAGTTTAGTACAACTTTATGCTTCTCTAACCAGTCCATACCTATAAGTATGTCATATGAACCTAAATGTAATACATTTAAATTTACCTTTGTATCATTACCATTTATATCCATCTTACAGTCAGAAATGAATCCTGTTACTTTTCTTTTTGTACATGTTGCTAATTGTACCAACCAAGATTTAGGATGTTTTACCCTTTTTAGCTTGCATGAGTCTACCGAATATGGAGTAAAATAACTTAAAGTAGCTCTTGGGTCTATTAAAATAGAAATTGTTTTGTTATGAATTTTACCTTCAATTTCCACAATGGTAGATTGATGATCTGTCTATCTTCCATCTAGAACGACATTGATTCTATGGACACTTTTGACAATATCTCCAATTGTTGAAGCTTCTTGTATATTTTGAATTGTTTTATTTGTAAAATTTATGTGTGGAAAATTCCTTAACAAGTGTGGTTCGCCACATCCCCAACATTTCAACAGTTCTCTAGGATTATCAATTACCTTCTTAAATCCAAAATGATCTTATTTGTTTCCTCCTGAAAAATGTGGTGAATTCTTGGAAAAGTTATTTTCTTGATATCCTTTGGAGATATTATGAAACGGTGATGGCTTGAAACCTTTCTTTCTCTAGTTGATTTTCTCATGTTTCTTCTCTCTCCATGCCTTTGGGTTTTCATATCGTTGTTTGTATTGTTCATAGCATATTCTTTTTTTCGTAGTACTTCATTCAAGGTATTTGGATTATCAAAATCTATTATGTCCTTATATGACTAAGGTAAACAACTTTAAAATATATGAACTTTCACCTTTTCATCCTTGATGTAAGGTACAAACCTTAACAGCTCTAGAAATTTAATAATGAGATCTTCCATAGACATATGTCCTAACTTTAACTCATAAAATTCTTTAGTTTTTCTTTCATAATAGTATTCAAACAAATATTGTTTCTCAAAATATTTCATGAAATATGTCCATTCCATTTTCTTTTCTTTTAGACCTTTGACTAATTTTAAATCGTTCCACCATATACTAGCTTTACCCTTCAGATTAAAGATAGTCATCCTCACTTTCATTTTACTATAGTAATTGTAAATGTTGAAATATTTATTTATGTCAACTAATGAGGCTTTCTCTTCTTCTCCATTCTAGACTCTCCATCAAAATTTACGGGTTTGATTTTCTTAAATTCTCCATCTAAGTGGTCAATCTGTTTTCTTTTCCTTAAAGAAGTTTTCTCCTTTTTTGTTTCTTTGGTTGAATTCTTTTATGAATATTTACTAACCTCCTCATCCATGTTATCATTCTTTGGACTTTTTTTTGTTGGCATACTTCGTAGCATAAAATAATTTATTTTATGTTTTTCTTCTTGCGCTTTCTTCAAATTCTCATTATGTGTCGTGAAAGTTTGTAACTCTACAATCATATTTCTTAGTGTTTCCAAAATCTATGTTGGTGAGCTACTCTCACTGGGATGTTCATGATTTCCATGAGGTTGTTGATTATTATTTTTGGAACAGTTTGTTTGTAACAATGAACAATTTTCTTGTTAATTTTTCATCAAACAATTTATATTATATGGTGATTCCCATTAGGCCTAAGTATTAAAAAAAAAAAAAAATTATCAAAGTAGTAAAAAAAATACCTTAGTTCTACTCTACCTCCATAACAAAATAATTTGGTTTCCTTATCTAAAATTTTGACTTACTCTGGACAACTTAATCTTCACTAGGAGCATTATATAATCCTTTGAAAAACCTTTACCACTAAATAAATCGTCTACTCCAGATCTAAGTATTTCTAAGGATTGATATGAAAATGCAATTATGTTATCCATGAGTTTGAAGGACTTCGACAGACTTGTCAAAGATCGGTCGGAAAGCTACCGTGTACAACTTTCTGGAAGTTTCGTCACGTAGTTAAGGTGTTGTGACTATTAATCAATTCAAAACCCAATTAAAATCATGTATGCTCAATCTGGCACGTAGGGTTTTAGCAAATCCTACGTAGTTTTCAACCAACAAGGGACCAACACAGGCAAGATGTCCTTTTTTTTTCTCTGGTTTAATTTTTATTAATTGATGCGACCTCTAACTCTTTTATATATTTATTTATTTATTTATGCCTGTATGTATAATACTTTTATTATCTGAATAACTCTGAATTTCTTACTCAATGAAACTAAGGTTTATTATCTTTGATTTGTAAATATATGTTGGAGTTTCGAGTAGTTTGTTACTATTGGAAAGATATTCAAAATTCCAAAAATTTAGATTTCCTATCAAATCCTTTCCCTATCTGTAATTTGTGCATGTTAAGTTTTCTTATAAATTTTCTCTTTAAAGACAATTTTTCTTTGTTTTTAATAAGGGCTAGAAAATAATTCTCACCAATGATCCTACATATAATATATATATAGATATATATCCTTGTAATAATATTTGTATTCTAATTCAAATAAAATTGAAATCTTATCTAAATATTTATACATATATTTGAGAATTTGCATGTCATCTCAATCAAGTCTTATTCCTTAGGTTTTACTTTGTACTACCATTTACTCTGAAATGTAGAAATCCATCAATGGTATCTGAATATATATACATTGAATGCACAAATATTTTAACCTTATGATAACTTCTCAATCTAACATTATTTGTATCTAAACAATATATTAATATGCAAAAGGTATTCACTAATGAACAGAAGATGGATATCTGAACCAGATCAGCCCGAAACAAATGGAACAACCACTTTCCACCCAACCGTGGATGCATAAAAACCAAGTTACTTGTATCGATCACCCCCAAGCCTGAATATGACTCCATAAGGGAAAACTAAGCTATACTCCTTAGCCAATGTACCTCTGTACAGTTCTGAATTATTTTCCTAACACCTTTTTGCTCACACAACAATAACCTATTCCTTCTCAACATACTAAGAAACATCCTCCCTCCCACATATGTTGTATTTATCATATTAGTGCCTAGGAATTTCTCATTAAATTCATTTCCCTCCTTGGAAATTTGTATCTTTAGAAATACCTGATTTTTAGGGGTTGCCAATGACAGAAGATCACTTTTGACACTTGTCTAGTCCATCTCTGAGTTAACTCCAACAAGTCCCCNTGGTTGTTCCATTTGTTTCCTAGTTAATGAAAGAAGATAACTTCTGACACTTGTCTAATCCAGCTCTGAGTTAACTCCAACAAGTTCCCCCCTCATGGATTCATAGTTATCTCTTTCTAGCATGGTTGTTCCATTTGTTTCCGCATTTATTAAAAAATCTTTGTTTCTTACATTTGTCCATCAAAAGAGGACAGTTGGCAAGTCAAACCCTTGCACAATAATTTAAATAATAATAGTCAAATTTCTTAATAAATTCAAATTTGAATTTCCATAAATGGAAATTATTCAATAAAATGTGTAATACTTGAGGCTATCACATGATCATGGCCATGAAAATTAATACATAGTGGATTCATGTCAAAAGATATCATAGCCATGAAAGAAAAACATAGTGGATCTATGTCTCAAAATCAGAGGAGGATATATGAAAACAAGAGTTGTACAAACTGATCCTACACAAGTACCAATGTCATAGATAGGAAGTGATATTGTCCAATGCAACTCAGGCAACATCATAAAAAAGGTGATGCTACTACAGACCCAAGATCTTCAAATCAAATTGTCGATGGTATGAGTCTACATTATGTGAATATATGTGTCTAATTCGAACACATTGAGACATCGTTTGACTACTGGTCATTGAAGTATACCGTTAACAAATTTGAGGCAACCTGTCGATAATGATAATAGGCATCAATGTGCCTAGTACATTCTAGTAAGTGTGAATAAATTAGTTGACATTGAACACTTGTAGAATCTATCGATCCGAGGACAATTAATGTATTTCCATTGTCAATAGAGAGGGAACCTGCANCCCACAAGGTACTAATAAGGACTCTAGATCCAATTCCCAGAGAAAATGATTCGAAGTCAATGGAAAGAGACCCGTTGGAAAGAGGGCATTAGGTCATCTCCCATCATCCAACACGAGGAACAATAGAAGGCCAAATAATTGGAAGAACTCGAATGAAACATGGAAAGGAAACACAACTGCATACGTCTCTCGCATTCACTAGATGGAATAGTGCATGAAAGAGACCCTCTAAGTAGTGGAAAAAATTAAAACCGCTGACAGAGGCAAGGAAATCACCAATGGGGTCAAATTGAAACCAATGTACTACATGAAACCTGAATAAGTTCTTTTCATCGAACATAAGGGAAAACACTCAGTTGGTGACCAATGATGGAGTGTCATATGTTGAGTGCAAGGTCACCTATCAATGATGCAAATAGGGCTAGGGTGTGAATCTAGGTCAAACTCTCAAATAATGTGTTTTAGTTGATAAGAGTTGACCCACCAATAGGAAGTCAATGAGGACCTTCCATACTAGCACGAGTATAGGATAAATATTCTTATTGATTATGAAAAGTAATTGACATACGGGAAATCCAGCATGAAAAGTCATGAATTTTGAGGAGTGGCCAACACAATATGAAACTTCCCTTGAACAAAAGCATGACACAAAAAGTGACTTAGGTAGCATAGTGATATTAAAATGAAAAGGCTTAAGTCTCTTTCAAAATGCAAGTGAAATTTGTATGTGCTTAAGTAATAGGATCAAGTTACAAACACATAAACTTAATGAGTTTTTACTTGATCATGAGAAGCATAAATAGTCATAAACAACCATCAAAATAAACACATTAACACAGCAAAATGATAAAGGAGTTCACCCCTCTCTTGGGCTACATCTCCTGGTCCATCTTCTAATGGATCATTTTCATTAATGCTCGAAGTGTCAAAATTAGTTCTTTACAATGCTCAGAATGCAAAGTAGATGGATTCAATGGCTCCAGAACATCCAAAAACCCTAGCTGGGCTCTTCCTACACCTGGTTTGGCCAAAAAATGAATAGGAAACACTTCCTGGAAATTTCTCCCAATTCTTTGTTGTCTCTTCTTACCAAAACACACCTATGTGTGTCTAACCTGGCTCACGGGTGTTTCCCATGCCAAAAACCCATCACCGGGTGCATTTTTCAATTCCTAGAATTATGTCAAACAATTAGGGGACTTATCACCTTTCTTGGCAAAGGTTTTTGTCGTATGGCCCATGTGGTCGGGCGCCGACTTAAAAACTAGCACATGCCCGCTATCCGTTGAAGTCTCCATGCTTGAGGTTCATATGGTGGAGGGTGGTGTGATTGTCGCTAAACATTGGAGAGTTATCTAGACTCGATGTTGGACAAATAGAAAGGTCATATGGAAGTGTGGTAAGACCAAGGGATGGGGATAAGCCCCGACCTGAACTCCGCCCAAACTATACATTATAACAAACTTAAATAATTTTTCCATTTTATAAGGTTAAGTAATACATGGCAGGTGGGATAGTATCCCGGCCTACGCCAACACTCTTCCACTCTCAGAGGTCATGGGTTCAACCCCCATAGAATCCAACCACAATTTTACACCACGGAGGGTTGCCACGTGGAATCCCATGTATGGGACACGTGGCACGATACCAATGGTCCACAAACACACCACATGTCAACACTGGATAGGTCCACTTCATATGCCAAATCATGTGCCATGTCAGCCTCTACCCAGTCAACAATCCACGTCACCCTACCACGTGTCAGTATGGTCTTCATGTAATATCCCCAAAATAATTGATTATTAAAGTCTAAGTGTAATTGAGAATAAAATTTCCATTTTTGGCAAATTCGGATTTGGAAATTATTTTCCATTTATGGAAAATCTGAATTTGGAATTTGGTTATTGTAATTAATTATTTATGATTGTTAGGCAAAGATTAATTTTTCCCAACTAACTTCTTTGATTGTGACACATGTAAAAGAAATTCTTTTTTATAAATTAAATTTGGGAGACAAATGGAACATCCAGGTTAAAAATAGTTGACCATGACTCCATGAGTGGGGAACAGATTTGAATTGCCTCAGGGTTGATTTTTACAAGTGGAAAATGAGGATTTTTACCACTAGTAGCCCCTAAAAATCAAGGATTTGTAAAGATGTGAATTTCCCAAGGAGGGAAGGAAATACCTAGGCACAAGATGCATATAAATACCACATATGGAGGAGGTAGGTCATTTCTTAGTATGTGGGAGAAAGGAAACTACTTACTGTTATGAACATTGTTAGTGTGAGGCAAGGGAATTTCTAATTTGTGGAAGGTGACTGTAGCAAAGGGGGATCATATCAGTTTGCCCTTATGGACTCATGGTCAGGCTAGGGGGTGAACGAAGCAAGTAAACTTGGTTGTTCTGTTCTACGGTTGGGTGGAACGTGGTTGTTCCATTTGTGTCCCAGCATCAGATTCATATATGTACCTTTACTTGCATTCTTGTTAAATTTATGTTGATTATTAATTTTCAGGAATGAGATGGCTTATGCGATGATTGTATATACATGTTTATATGTGTTCACTTAGCAGAAATAGTAGAACTACTCTAGGTTCTAATTGCTAATGAAATAGGGTTATGTGTGTGTGTGTGTGTGTGTGTGTAATCATTCCTAAAGAAATGAGAGAGTTGTTGTAGGTTCCTAATAATCATTAAGTAGGGTTATGCATATACATAAATAACTGTGTATACTTGTATATATATGTATCCAAGCTTAAAGGAAAAATAAGACTACTACTATGTTCATATTAACCATTGAATTGGATATGTGTGTGTGTGTTTGTGTGTGTGTGTGTGTGTGTGTGTGTGTGTGTGTGTGTACTGAGTTACTATTTCATATTCTATACAAGTACCATAAGAAATAGATGGAATGAATAACAATCCTCTTCTATAAAATTTACATATTCTTTATGTTTATAAACATAGATAAACAATTATTCTATAGTCTACAAATGCATGCTATAGTAGTTGTTACATTAACCGAATCTTGTTCAAAATAGTTTCAACAATTTGTATATTCAATTGAAATTAAATTACAAACAACCTATGTATCCATGAAACCATGGTTGAAATTTATTACAGTGGAGTACCCTAGGGAAAAGAATTCATTTTCACTGGTAGACAAAATCTAAGAAGTTTTGTTTAAAAATGCCAAGATCAGAACTCGAATACCTTTTCGAGCAAGAAGAATTTCTTTGATCTGTTTCCCTCGAACTGTATAAACCTACAAAGATAAAGGGTAGGGATTAGTAACCATACTATCCTTTTAAATGAAAATTATTTATAATAGATGAGATAAAATAATACTTATCTTGAATTCGGTAAAGGACCAAGTCACCACTGGAGCTGGTGCGACGATCCGCCCACGACCAAAGGGGAGGAGTGGATCCATAAATTTGTTGATGGGTACCCTCGCAAAAACGAATCAGGACCCCATCATTAATTAATTAAATATTAGTATAATGCTTTTACATGAACAAAATACAAGCTACTAATTTTTCAGCTATCAAATAAAGATACAAGTTACGAATCATACATTGATAAATAAGTTATACAAGTTATGAATTTCACAGTGACCAAGTAATTACACCAGGAACGAATGTGAATCCCCACAAAGGGTGAGAACAATGCCTATATATATATGCACACACACACACAAAGCCTAAGTCATGACTTACTTGACATTGTGTAAAATACTTAAAATGTAAAAAGAATACATGCATAGAGAATGGAATTTCGAGTTACAATTTTGCAACGTAATAACAATTTTTTTGTCTTCCATAGAGGCAATCAATTGAAAAGTAAAAGACATGTA